>JAFELO010001634.1:169219-186832 GCA_017140195.1 Eumaeus atala
CAACATCATATGAAGCAAACAACTTTGGTAAATTCTGGCAGCATACAGGTAACGAAACGTAAGGGCAAACCTTCCTATGGAAGCAGGTGGGATAAATGGTGGATGGAGGGATAAACCGGGACACGATGGACTGAGCACCGAACACATTCGTTATGCAGGTGTGCACATTACACGATTGCTAAAGATGCTCTACAATCTCTGTTGTAGCCATAGTTATCTCCCAGATAAGATGGTGATGGTGGTGGTCTGCCCCATCATTAAAACAGGACATACGATGGCACGGGCGGATGGATCCAATTTCAGGCCTATATCATTGGTGGTGATCACAGTGAAGGCGTTGGATTTACAGCAAAGAAAATCCTCGACGCACACTTTGGCTTTAGGTCTGAACTTTCCACTGAAAGCTCAAGAATGTGCAAGCAGACTGCGAGATACTATACAAACAGAAAACGCGTTTACGCATTTTTTTCCGATTTCTCCAAGGAATTTGACCTGGTTTCTTATGCACAATTAGGTCAGAGACGAAGGAAGCAGTCGACCCTGAGACCGTACATTAGCCGTACGTAACCAATCAAAACTGGTCAGATGGGGTGATGCACTGAGTGACCCATGCAGACACAAATGTAGGGTAAGGCAGGGTAGTATATTTTTACTGACAGTCCGGAATTAGGATGTTGGCGGTGTTTCTTACCCACGCCTCTCAGAACACTTTCAGCTGTTGTTCCTGTACCTGAATCCACTCCGTTCGTGTCGGACAGCCAACTATTTCATCAAAATAGGGGGATGAAGGAATAAGGAGTGAACGTTTGTTTGAATGTATTAACCAACTGCAAGATACATAATAAGTGGCATACACCGACATACCCAAATGTTGACCAAAGAATATTATTAAAACTATTTACAATATTATCAAACCTAGACTAGAAATGAACAACGGTAACTTAATTACGTCCTCCAATTTCAACGCCAACAATGCGACAGTAACGCATAGGATACGTGAGTTACTGCCGTGCGCGGACGTAACCATTTGTAAGATCACTTATTTGGTATAATATGAAGTGAAAGTATAAAATTTTAATATTTTTTCCAACATGTGTCCATAAATAGTACCGTGGTCCACAGCAGCCGGGCTTGACCTGGTTGCCGTCCATTTTTTATTGTGTCAGTCATTGCAACCCTGTACGATACCCGTTTTGATTGGGGAAGGAACCTTGAAAATCCTCCTACGCCTTCTATTTTCCTTCTGTCTGAAGATCATGTCAAAGGGTCACACGTGGTGGCCGATACAGATACAGGAGGAGCAGCAGTGAGAAATTGTAGTGGGCTAAGCTCGTTTAAAAAAAAAGAATATGAACGTGTCATATGAACGAGTCTATACAAGTCAACATAATATTGTAAAGACAATTGCCCTGTCGAAACCGTTGTTTAGTGGATAAGCACGGGTGATACACGGACACGTTAGCTGCACTTTCTACAGAAACATCGTTATGTAGCTCGCACATATACACTTCATCCGTGCCGTGACCATATACATGTGAAAAGGTACTCAGGCAAATTCCAACAAATGGCACACCGCTACCAAAACATCAGCTTCAATTGGTTAAAACAATAGAATCCGTAAAAAATACAAGTTGTATATTTTTAACTGTTAAAACTCTTGTTTATTTTCTTGGCAGCTACACGTTGACTTGTAAAATAATATTTAAAATGTGTTTCGAATTAAAAATATATTTCGTGATTTATCCAGCCGCCCTTGCATAAGGAAATATTTGTCAGCCAGTGTTTCAATGTGTAGGATATTATCCTTTATAAATTGACCCTTTTGGTAGTTTGTCTTAGCTGAATTTAATTATTGTTACAATGAAATTATGCAATGCAAGAAATCAATAAAATATTTTTTGTTCCAAATTATTTCTACTGGCATAGTAATGCAAAGAAATAAGTAACGTTATATTTCGTTATAATTTATTGCTACTAGAATAGTAATGCAAGGAAGTAAATAATGCCTTTATCGTTCCAAGGTATTGTACTATGCCATGGAAATATACTTCTAACGTCTTCTGTGTTCCAAACTATTATTACTATGCCATGCAAAGAAAACAGTAATATCTTTTCGTTCCAAATTATTGTCATTGCCATAGTAGTCCAAAAAATCAATAGCATCTTCTTGCCTTCAAATTTTTGTATTATGTCATTCATAAAAATTAGTCACGTCTCTTCTGTTCCGAACTGTCTTCTAATGTTGTTTTCTCTAATACTCGTTCTACGAGTAATTGCTCGTGGAACTAATGTTAGAAGACACTTTCAGATTTTACATAATCTAAAAAAATAAAGATATTGCAACACCAGAAGCAGGTTTGTTATCATTGTAATTAATAAATGGGGAAAGGAATAATCAGAGTCCTTTGGTAAGTGAAATTTCACATGAAGCCAATGAACGCCCGTACCATTAGGTAGCGATACTGCCATTGAGTTGATTACCCAATGGATAATAATGTGGCATAATAAAATAGAAATGGAGAGCAAGGACCTTGTGAAAGCCAAGCACAGCTCGATTTACTTAATACAAATCCTATAAATAATATGCACTCAAGAAGACCTTCTCGCCTCCTTGACAAGCTTTCAAATTCCTAAACCATATATTCATTTCAGCTTACCTAGGGCCAAAAAAGCCAAGCGCAGCTTGACTTACTTAATACAAATCCTATAAATAATTATATGCACACAAGAGATCCTTCTCGCCTCCTTTATAAACTTTCAAATACCTGAACCGTATATTAATTTCAGTTTACCTAGGGAACAGTGACGTAAGGGTGCTTACATAAAGAAACAGGTTTCCGGTACAGACAAATCTGTATCGGTGCAGGTATAATATTTCAATATAATCTTATTCACTCACTTATAAAGAAACAGGTTGTAACTTGTCGGTGCCGGCTACCTGGACCGAGCCATACGGGTTTAAGCATTTACTGGTGTAGGGTGTGTGTTTTATAAGATTAAAAATGGATTTGGATAACGAAGTTTTGATAGCCTTGGTGTTTGATAAACAATGTTTATGGGACAAAACTCATAAGTTCCACAGCAACAGAAATGTTACAGATAAGTGTTGGAAAGAGATCAGTTTGGAAATGAAACAGGATGGTGAGTACTTTCAATGATCAATTCGATTTATTTTAATTTTGTAGTTATAAAATATTAATAATATAGTATTACCTGACTTAATTATATATTAAGTGATTATGTTTGAAATATTGAACAAAATTATTTCTGACGTTTGTGGCAACATTACTAAGCGAACTCAGTCTTTGATTGTGCCATCTTCGTCTAACAATATTTACCGAAGTCAAGTTTTGCTCAAAACCCTCTTTATCAATAATTATATTGTGCAACAAACACATAGTTTTCACGATCTTATCAGTTAGTTGAATATCCGTTTCGATGCGTTTAGATAACAAACGCCACTTTGAGTATAATCTACGAAATGCACATTCCACTGTTCTTCTCGCTCGCGATAAGGGACTATTAAAATTTTGTTGGTCCACTGTTAAATCACGTCCTCCAAAAGGTTTCATTAAATATGTTTTTAAAGGATACGCTTCATCGGCTAAAAATACGTAAGGAACAGAAACTTGGGTATTAGGCAAATAAGCGGGCAATGGAATATCTAATTCTCTTTCATTTAGAAACCAATACAAATCTGATGCTCTAAAGGTACCGCCATCACTCTGTTTACCATAGCCGCCGACTTCTACCATTACAAATTTATAATTAGCATCGGCTACTGCTTGCAGTGCCACAGAAAAATATTTTTTATAGTTGTAAAACATAGATCCAGATTTTTTTGGGCACATAACGCGCACATGTTTACCGTCTATACAACCTATAACGTGAGGGAAATTCCAAATATTATTGAAATCATTAGATATTGAATAAAATATGTCTCTGGTGGGTGTAGGCATATGTATGGTATACAGTTCCTCCCATATTGTAAGAACCGTCTCTTCTATAATTTTTGATAAAGTTGTTACTCCTATTCGAAAATTTTTTGACATCGATTTGAATGATTCTCCAGTTGCAAGATATCTGAAAATAAAAAAAAAACTCATTTGAGTGACACATAATGTAAAAAGTGATTCTGCTAATTATTTTATGAGACAGACAGAGGTCAAATACAATTTTGTTTTTGTAAACATCAGGTTTCATTAATTTAAAAATACTTATTTCTTGCCAGTAATACTAATAGTAATAAGTAATTGATAATTGAGATTTAAATAAATTATTATTTTTAAATTGATTGAACTGGAAAGAAATAAGTATTTTAAATTAATTTACTTTGATTTTACAACAATAAAATTGTATTTGACCTCTGTAGGAAAAAGTTTTTACATATCAGTACTTTTTTGTTTCAGAAAATAAAATAAGAAAAAGATGGAGATATCTAAGGGATCAATTTACTGTAGAGTTAGGAAAGATTCCACCTTCTCGCTCTGGAGATGAGGCAACTACAGTATATCCCAGATGGCTATATTTTAAACCCTTATATTTTCTCAAACCTATGGTGAAGGCGCGGCTAATCACTGGAAGTTTGACGCGACAAAGATCTCATTCAAATAGTGCTGTGAGCCTTGATAGTGAAACAGAAGACACCCAGAGTAGAAATGACAATGATTCTTCTCTTTCACCTAGACCAAGCAATATGGAAGATAATGATGCCAGTGACCAACCAACAGTGTCTCCTGCGCTACCTGTTTCTAAAACCAATTTGAAAAGGCCGAAAAGAACAATCAATGACAAATTATTGGACATTGAGCATCAAAAACTTAAATTTTTACTAGATAAGGAAAAATCCCGACAGAATAGAACAGCAGATGCAGACAACGAACATCTTTTATTTTTTAAAAGCCTCATACCACACATTGAAAAAATTCCACAGCACATGCTACTTTCTTTTAGAAACCGCATTCAAAGCGTCGTCGACGAGTTTGCCTACCAATCTTTGCAATATGGTAACCCATCTAGTTCGATGTCAAACTAATCTCATTTAAGTAATGTTTCCCGTAACAGTACTCCAGACACCTGCAACCAAATAACTCTTGCATAAACTTCGAGTGTTAATATTGCTGTTATAAGCAACCGATTAGCCACAGAAGAATATGAAGAGTCCATCTGCAACCCACTGGCTGCAGACGAATGCAATCAATTTAATAGCCACCGAATATGTACGGAAGAAAACAATGAATCTACTCAGAATGACCAATCTCTTACCGAATTTTATAGCAGATACCAATTGTGAAATCTCCATTTTAATTTTGGCCCATGGGGTGCCAAACACCAGAGTTATAGCTATAACTTAAACACAACATTTAAATAAGTTTATTTGCTTTAAATTACGCATTTGTATTTATACTTTAATTATAATTACTTATAATTAATTTAATTTTAAGTTGAAATGTTATTGTATGTTTTGCCTGTCGCTGATTTTGACTAATAAATGACATTCACTCAATTAAAATTGTATTCCGGATATTTTTAATTTTGCTTAAAACTACTTACAAATAAAACGTACTAGTCTACTGAATGAGGAAAGGTCAGGGAATTTTTTTGAACATTAGGTGTAGACACTCCGATTATAAGAGGTATAGAAATATTTCATTTTGAAATTATACCACCCATTATATTAGTCATATATTTATATTAATAAATATTATTGATTACTTACCTAATAGTGATAACGAGTCTTTCTTCAGGTGAAATTGGTTGAACATGCCAGTTACACCATTTCTTAATTAAGCGATGTTCGATTTTATTTAATATGTAGTCAAATGTTTCTTGAGTCATCCTTGTATAATCATAAAACTCCTTTTCATCGTCCTTTATATCTTTTAAGAATAAATGATAATATGTTCCATATTTAGTTCTCTTTCTGTTAATATTAGATACACTAACTGTTCTTCTCTTTCTATATTTGAGGTAAGTACTTTCTAAAATTAAAAAATTTTCGTCCGACGAGCTGGAGCCCATGATTGTGACTAAGTACAGATTCACCTGTTTCTTTATGCGAGTCAACACTGTACCGATCGGTACCGACCCGTACAGATTTGTCTGTACCGGGAACCTGTTTCTTTATGTAAGCACCCTAGGTGTCAACGTTCTGGACAGGGGACGCCTTGCCTTATACGATAACGTGACAGCGGCGGCCGGTGTACCTGCAGTAGGACGGGGCTTGGACCAGTTTCTTAGTTTCCTTAAACGTCTAAGAGACATTTTTCAATAGGATACACCTTGTGGGATTCAATTTGGGCGCACATTCGATTGGAAGCGACTCTACCATCATTTCCCATCGAAGGTGTTCAAGAAGAGAAGTTCAAGAGCTCAACGGTCAACGGCCGCAGAGTTACTGGCATGCTTTTGTGTAGCTAATCTTGTATTTGAGAAATTTATTATTTGCGAAGAAGAAAGAAATGTGGTTTAGATTCCAGTGGGGTACCTTAGTAGTTAGGATGGGAAAATGAAACCAGTGAATTTCAGGGATCCTCGATTCAATACAGCCGGTTTTCACTAAATTCAAGTATTAAAAAATAATTCTGTCATTATGTAATTTTTTTATTGTTTTTTCCATTTGAATAATTATAAAATTATAAAATTTCTAATACAGGATCCTTGTTAAGAAAGGTCAGATTTATTTTATTTAGCATCATAAAATTCAGACGTAAGGACTGTGTAATAGTAGCTATGGATACCTAGAAGACGTCTACCACTGGAAATAGGTCTCTCCAGACAACCTCACTGGTCGCGGCCACAAGTTTCTTGCACACAGCGTCTCCCCGTGGCTCTGACCAGGATATCAGTCCACCGGGTTTGTGGCCGGCATTCAAGAGTGCACTTTATGGTGCGGGGCCGCCACTCGAGAAATATTCTTCACCAGTAATTATCAGTTACCAGTTAGAATATCCACGTATACTTTTGCTGCTGCTGGGCCTCTCTGAAATAATAACACCAAACGGCACCTTATGGAATTACAATACTGACGGCGGCGTCGTGAGCCTCGATATCGGATCTGCTCTCGCAAACGTGGACTTCTTCCCCAACAATCAGCTGGAAGGACAACTGTGTACAACCAGTCTTCAGATTACTTGGGATACGAGTCAAAATACCTAGCGTGACTCACGTGTCGCGGTGCTACACTATGAATGGAAAATGGCGATTTAAATAAAAGCGGGTAAGGTTTTTAAATGTTTCCATTTTAAAAAAAATATTTTTAAAATGTTCGCTACATGTTTCGGTCAGTAAAAAATAAACGTTATGGTCATATTGTCTGTCGCGGTTGGTTACGGCTGCGTCGAATTTGAAATAAAAAAGGAACGCTGCACCTAATTCTCGAATAACAAAACATATTTTTCTTTGTTACAGAAGGAAAAAACATTTCAAATAGTTTGCCCTACTTTCATGTTTACTTTTTTTACATCTTACATTCTTGGGTATTGATTTTTTTTTATTTCAAAATCACCATTGAATATTTATTTGGATTATTTATTGCTTCTTTTTCAGACTGGGCATGTGCACAGTAAATACTGGGTGGAGGCATCCATACTAAATATTAAAAAAAAAAATTGATGCCGACTTTATATCTATATATATTAGCAAAGCCGGGTTTGTTACAACAATCATAACTCGAGATCTGCTGGACCAATTTTCATGGTTTTTGATTTGTTGAATTTGTCTGGATGTAGGATGTTAAAGAATAGTAGAAATTAAAAGAAATGCGTTAATTTCCCTAAAATTTCTTTAGTTTCGGAGCTGTAATTTTTTGTCTGTCAAAATCTGTAAGTAATGATTGACATTTATGCATGCGTTAATAAACTATTTAATATTAAATATTGAAAAATTTTACGCGTGTGTTAAGGAATGTCTAATGAATACTTAATCATTTCAATAAATGCTCATTTGTTTATTACATGTCAAACATTTGTTGTCCAATCCTGTCAAATACTATAACAACTATTTATTTTGTGTAAAATGTCTCGAAAGTTCAGATAGGTACTTTTATATTTGTTTGTTTTAGACATTAATTTGTATAAATCTTTTATTAAAATCGAGACTTACTCTACAGGTTAACAAAAGTGTAAATGTCTTTTCATAGGCTGTGTATGATTTTTCTTGATAAGCTATTGTCTAAGTCTCGATTGTTTTATGTGATTTTGTGCGAGTGCACATTCAGTATTACTATTAATAAAAATGCCGCGTCCTAGAAGATCTAATCTTTCCCAGCGGAGCCGTAATGCAATTAGGTAACGGAATATCACGAATCAATTAACTGACGAAGAACGCGTAATTGCCCCAGAAGAGCGCCGCGTTAGAATGTACCAAAGAAGGGCCTTAATCCGTGATTCTCAAATATAAGAGCAAAGAGAGGCATCCCGTGAAACGGCTGGTTAGAAATGAGAAATCGTCAAGCATATCGTACAGATGAACAGAGGATTAATCTTCGAAGTGCAAGAAGAAATGGTTCAAGTATTCATTTGAAACGAGCAACGTTTCGATATGATTGCACCATCGACTACAGCTTGCATCGTTGCATTGGTCCAATGTACGTTGCTGCTGGCAAGGGATGCTGGCAGCATTGTGGCGCATTGATGTTTGCTGGTGAACCGCCTGGTTGTGCTGCCTTAGTGGTAAAGTGACATTGCCATTAGTGGTCCCTACTATATGGTACTAAACACTAGAATCACGACATTTTCTAGCGAACACTCAAAAATACAAAGTCTGTTTCCAAATGACTTCATTTACGGCGGAAATTATCGAAGAACACGGATATAATCCGACATTTAAGGTAATTTACGTTAAAAATTTTATTTTCTATGATTATAGAAAAAAATTGGAATGTAGTTTGTTAGATTTCTGTATTTGTCTCTAAAATAAAAATGGTATGATATTATTTGAAAAAAAAAAGTGTTTGTCTATCTAACCATGATTATGGCTTTGAATTTACAGATTAAGGGACAGATTTGCCATCGCATTGGACCATTGCAACCTATTGAAGATGCACTACACAAATTCCTGCAAATATAGTTCATGGACAATATGGAAAAACAACTTGATCGGCGTCAAGGGATCAACACAGCTACAAAAAGAGCAATTCTACAAGATTTGCAGCAAATGCTTCATGAACATCATGCATTGGTCTGGCTGTTCAAGACTTATTTAGAGCGTATGCCAAGTGATGACTTCAAAGTTGTAATCAGAGCAGATAAAAGACCAGCTGGAACACTTGAACACACATTTAATGCTCCAACAATCGATGAAGTGGCAATCCTGATTGTTGGTGGAAACGTGATATTGTACTTACTCGATGCTATACTGGGCAACTACAAAGAATATATGAAATACACCGTTCATATGACACATTACAATACCCGCTGATGTTTTGGCAAGGAGATGACGGGTACCACTTTAATATCAAGGTGATAATTCCATTGAATGGTAAGATCAATATCATTGTTTTAACTTGATATATATTTTATTCCGTTTGCTTTTGGTACACAAAAAAAGTTGTCACTCCTAATTTAGTAGATAGTAGCTGTAAGAGTCGTTAACCGATGAGGGGTTCTAAAATACAATTTTTACTATATTTGTTTGAGGTGAAGAAACTACCAAGAAGGTTAGTTCGAAGAATTATTACGCATATCGTTTGAAGATTCGTGAAAATTCTGACAATTATTTCTTGCAATTTTGTCGACTGCTTCGACAATGCTGCGTTGATATGTACGTTAAAATCGAAACGGAGTGTCTGGAACTTCATCCGGTTGATTTGCTAATTTACGTTACTAAATTGCGTTCGGAAGAGTATATTCATTTACGCGATGCAATAAGCACAGAAGGAGATTCGGAAAATGTTGGTCGATTGACTATTTTACCAGCGATATACACAGATAACCCGCGTCATATCCATGAATATGCGCAAGATGCAATGACCAAATAGGCCAGATCTATTCATTAAATTTACATGTAATCCGAAATGGATAGAAATTATTCAATTGCTTCTTCCCGGACAAACATCAAGTGATTGACACGACATCACCGCAGAACCCGTGCGGTGATGTCGTGTTCACATTCTAACACTTTCTAATTTGGTTAGTAGACATAATTCGGCCTCACATTCTAATTTGGTTAGTAGACATAATTCGGCCAGATTAAATAGATGACATCATATTTACAGAGATCCCCGCTCCTGACCAATCACCGAGCATCAGGTCGACGGCAAGTGTTCCAAACACTAACCGCGAAAATTCACGGCCATTACAGGCAACGAAGATTACCCATTGTACTGGCGTCGATCGCCCGATGATAACGGTAGAACTATCACAACAAAAATGAAAGGAAACTATTTCATAGTTGACAACAGTTGGATTAATCCTTATTCGCCACTTCTTTCCAAAACATTCAAGGCACACTGTAATGTTGAGTATTACAATTCAGTGAAATCTATTATATACATTTGCAAATATGTCACGAAAGGGAGCGACATGGCGGTTTTTGGTATCCAAACACCCCATATCAACGATGAAATTACGCGCTATCAAGTTGGTAGATATGTGAACTGCAATGAAGCAATTTGACGTATATTCTCATTCCCTATTCACGAAAGCTATCCCACTGTTGTACATTTGGGGGTGCATCTAGAGAACGGTCAGAGAGTATATTTCACAGCGTCGAATGCTGCTCAACGTGACAAAACACCTCCAGCGACAAACTGACCAATTTCTTTTCGATTTGTCAAAACGATGCGTTCGCATTAACGTTGCTTTACTAGGGAATACCACTTTATTACACTTGAACGTTACATCCAAGAAATTTCAATGTCAGAAGCAAGGCGATGCAGTTCCTGATCATCCAGATATGCGTTCTGTTGATTCTCTTGGTCGTACTTACACAGATCATCCGAAGAATAATGAATGTTCCTATTTGCGGTTGTTGGTGGTACATGTTCGAGTGTCAACATCATTTGAATCACTACGAACTGTTAATGGTATCGTATGCCCCACATTTCGTGCAACATGTCAAGAGCTGAATTCGCTTGAAAACAATACTCATTGTGACACGACAATCTATCGAATAACGACGATATTTGCTATCATCATTTCGACATGCTTCCCATCGAACCCGTGGAACAAATATAAAGATAACATGTCACAAGATGTTTTATATCGCATTCGTGCTAGCTCAAGAGATCCCGACCTTGAGACAAATGATGAGATGCATAACCAGGCTTTGCTCTTGATTGAAGATATGTATTACCTCATGTGCGGCAGTTTGTTAGTTAGGTTAGGAATGCCAGCACCAGGTCGCAGAATGAACGACGCATCTAATAAAGTATTGGATCATTAACGTGATATGATCTAAATGAACTAATTCAATCAGTTCATCCAAATGTGTGGTACATTATTGAACACTAAGCAGAGGGAAGTCCATAGACTTAATCATAATACACTGATTAATGCAATTGATGATGGAAATGGTGGCTTCTTTTTTTGGATGCCCCCAGTGGAACTGGCAAGACATTCCCCATGTCATTGGTTTCGGCCACTGTACGTGCGAGATCCGACATTGCGGTAACAATTGCTTCTTCTCGAATAGGGGCCACATTGTTAGACGGATGCCGTACGGCTCAATCAGCGTTGAAATTGCCATTAAACCTTCAAACTACTGAACGACCCACATGTAACATTTTGAAACACTCCGCAATGGCCAAAGTTTTAGTAGCATTAAAAATCATCATATGGGACGAATGCACAATGGCGCACAAACGCGCATTGGAAGCACTAGACCGAACATTCAAAGATCTGCGCAATGACTCGAGATGTTTTGGTGGTTCAATGAAGATCTATTGATGCCAACGAAATAAACGCTTGTCTCAACGCATCAAATCTGTGGCGATATGTAAACAAATTTCAATTGTCTGTAAATATGAGAGTTGCATTGTTGAACGATCTTTTTGCTGATAATTTCTCGAAGCAATTGCTGACTATCAGTAATGGCCATGTTCCTGTAGACGAGACGAGCGGTTTGATTTCATTACCTATACATTCATAATATTTTGTATCTTTGTATTACGTTCATCAAAGCCTAAATTAGTTCAGCTAAAAGGTAACACTACATTCATTGAGTGTTAGGCGGTACAAAGTTCGCCGGGTCATCTAGTACTTTAATAAATGAAAGATGATTAATGTGTTGAAACTTTATTTCGTCATAAATAAAACATTAACTAAGACTAAAACATTTACTAACAACAACTAAGGAGTGATTGTATATTTACACTCTTACAGAGGGTTCAGCTTGGGTGTAGCAATGCCAATGGCCGTCACTGAAGTAGAATTTATCTCGCTCGGGACCGTCGTTCAGGTTGCGATCCAAAGCCAGACTTTTTGCGAGACAGTGATGCCCGCAAAAGAGAGAGCGGAGAAGTTTCGGGGAAGTACAAGTATCTTCTCATGCCGCAGAAGACGCACCGGTCACCAGAAAGGTGACCAATGACCTCCATGAGCACTGGCCTGGGGGCGAAGAGTGGGGCCATCCCATGCCCTAGCAGAATCAGAGAGGTCAGAGAGAGAAGTCAGTGGCGTGACGTGTTCAGCACGCGCCTTTCAAGCCGAGGAGGGCTAGGCTCTCCGCAACTCTTGGCGAGACCATATGTTGGCCAATTGGTGGTCAAAGTCTGCTGATGTGTCCAGGGCTCATCCTTTCTTGGCTACAACTGGGCGCCTCGCCACTGACTACCGGGATGGAACAATCAATAATCTGTATACATAAAACTCATCCGTTACTAGGTGAATGATTGACTGACAGACAACATACAATGAAACTACTGTACCCAGGAACTTGAACTTTAGTTAGAGGTTTCTTGATCTAAGTGAGCAGTATGAAAATATTTTTTAACCTAACCTAACCTAAGGGTGTGAAATGGGGGCTGAAAATTCTAATAGGGAATTTTTACCATTTTAAGCGGCCAGAGGATGCTTCTAGTTACTTATAAATGTATTAGGCTACTCTTAAATTTAACTATTTCTCTCTTAAGAGATCCGTCGTTACAAAAAATTACAACAAAATGTTTAAATATGAATACACTTAACGGAATACATATATATTTATGTTGTGATTTTCCTCTAAAAAATAAAACATGAAACTAACTTTATTTTGCGTAATTATTTTCAGTTAATTATTTCCAGGCGAGAACATTGTTCTTAATATAGTAAAGTACGACCAGGACGTACTTATTATCTGCAAAAAAGGTAACAAACAATGCGATAAGAAAGACCAGTGAAATTTCGTAAATTTAATTCTATTGTGGGAGAAAAGTATTTATAGATTTAACTAGGTATGCTAATAATATAATGATAAGCAGTTTGTTAATTTGAATGCACTAATCTCAGAAGCAATTGGTCCGACTTGAAAAAAATATGTTGAATAGTTTATTTAAGGTATATACTTAAATGAAGTAAATGATAATGTATTTGTGAAAAAACATCACTATACCAAAAGAGAACAATTATTATATGTACATATAAATGATATATTTTGACGCTACGGCTATAATCGCCACTCCAGTCCTACCCAGATGAAACCACGGGACGCTACTAGTCCAATATATGGACGCAAATATAACTCGAGCCATATTTTCATTAATTTTTTTGTACGAAGTTAACTTTGTTATTAAATATCCTTGCCGACCGCATTCGTAACAAAGAAGTGGGAGAGAGAGAGAGAGATCAGGAATGAATGAAAGCATCGGTGTTAAAATGACAAAGGGCATGCTCCGATGGTTCCGAGATGTAGAAAAAATGATGGATGTAAGGTTAACGAAACAGATATGCAATGCGAATGTGGAAAGATGTAGGTGCTGGGGAAGTTCCAGACTAATATACCATGATCAAATTGGTCGGGCACTGTCCGAAGGTGGTGGTCGGATTCTTCGCGAGCGGCGTGTTTGTATGAAGAGAGTTATGAAAGTGGAGGAGGCAAGGCAGGTATGTAAGAATCGTGACATGTGGTGCTTCGTTGTCTCTGCCTCCCCGTTAGGGAACTGGCGTCACGATGTGTTGTTGTTGTGTTTATATATAAAGTTTTAGTAAGGGTCATCACGCCTCATTGCCGCCGGCTTGGGCCGTGACGACCAGAGAGGTGCCTCTCGCTCACATGACACCACTGAAAAGTGACATCTTCGCTGTCGCGTTGCATGTGGTTTATGGGGAGCCGCTGGCCTATTAGTAGTCCAGAGGAAATAAGAACAACGTATTTTCATAGCGATTGTGCGGACGTCATCAGAAGACTCCTTACAGCTCGTTAGTTCCCTTATAGAAGAAAAGAAAGTATTTATATTTATGCTTTCGCGTTTCGTGCGGTTTGTTATTATCTGGTGGCCCATTGGAGAGGAAGAGGAAGGGAGGGACGCACGGCAATAATTCGGATAGAAAGGTGATAATATACCTTGGTGAAGCTGTCATAAGAGATGACTAAGTAACCATAAGCAGTCAACACGCATGGTCGTTGGGATCTGAAAATGAAGACAATTGCATATTTTTATATTTAATCCAAGGAGATCTGGAAAGGGAAGTGTGGACTACCACCACACGGTGGATTGATGATCTCGCGAGGTCGCAGGGTGCCACTGGATCCGAATCGGATGGACTGTAACCGATTGCGCTCTCCTTGGGAGGCATTGTCCAGCAGTGGACGCCTTCTGTCTGCCTCTGATGACGGCGGGCAGTCACATAGTGGGGATTTTTTCTATCCTATGGAGGAAACCCAGGAATCTATTAATCCTCTTAATCATACGACTTCAACAGCGAAGACAATAGTGTACTAGTATTAGTAATTACCTTTTAATTAGGAGGTACCTCTCGCATACATGATACAGCTTTAAAAGTAATGTCTATGCATTGGCGTTTTGTGCGGTTTATTCGAAGCTGATGGCCCCATGTGGTGATGGTAGTAAAGGAAGGCAACACATATGCTGATGTTAATGGATGTCAGATGTTACCAAATGGCTCCAATATCTCATTTGTCCCCTTTTGCTATCAAAAATACAAATGTAGGTATTTAAATGTCTATTCTTTTTACGGCTACAAAATTTCTTCCCTTCTAAGCTCATGGTGAAAAATAGGTGGAGTTTCTCAGTGTCTTCGGCAGGACACATATAAGGTGACGCTGTGATATGTCCAAATACTAATTGGTAAAATCAGTCGGTTTTACGTGTTAGTAACTTATAAAACTTACCTTAAAATCAGAAGCAGAATGGTCTTCTTTGAAGTTGTGTCCATTTTAAGCCAGTTGCAATGATATGCGGCATTTCCAATTTTTTTACTCTATAATTACACAAAGACAAACTATACATTCACATATTTCTAGAAAATTAGTGAAATGTTTCTGAATAATTTCATAAATAATTTTGTAAATAATTTACATTTATTTTATGTTACCTTTTGCAAATAAAGCATTTATTTATTTATGTATTTATATATGTATGTAGTATAATAGAGGGCTGCAAAAAGATTCAAGTGAAATTATGAATAAGTAAAAATTACCTCTTGAATAAGATTCTCCCCAAAAACACTAACCATCAACATTTGCACGAGAACAGACATCAAAAATAAAATCACTCCCGGAAGTTGTGCCCACTCTCCCACCTGTAATGCGATGACAATACAAATATCAAGATTATGAAATCTACATATTGTTCATAGGATTATACTTAACTAGGAGCGTCTCAGCTTCACCTACGGGTTGTATGTTGTACACAACATCAGAATTGGTAGAAACGTCATACTATATAGCTAATAATAAATAATCATAATAAACATTAAAAGGGGCAAACGAGAAATCGGAGGCTTTCTACGACTACCGACGTCCATGAGCATTCGCGTAATTACTCCGATTCGATGTCCTCTTTTCCTCCTCCCCTTAAAGGCCACCGGCTACTCTTAAACCGCATAAATCACAACACCGGAGATGTCACTTTGTACTGGTGTCATATGATCGAGTATTAGGCCTCCCCGGCCGTACCGGCCCTATTCCACTGCTACGCAGCATGGCATTACTTCTTGCTTATGTGTATCGAATGTTATCGTACTTAAGTAAAGCTATCACAGTCAATAATATTTTGTCCAATGCGGCAAAAACAAACAAAAAATGTTTGTGTTCTGATTTTTATTAATAGTACAGGGGACAAACGAGAAATCGGAGCCCTGGTACGACAACCAACGCCAATGAACATCAGTATAGTCACCGTGCCGATGCGTTGCCCTCCTTTTCGTCGGTAGTCATTGAAAGGCTTCGGTTGTTCGTTTGTCTCCCGTACACTAAGAAAAATGGTTGTTTTGATATTACTAAGGCAACTATTAAAACAATAAGTTTAAAATGAATGGTCAAACTTACGATTATATTAAACTCGAGAACGCATATTTCCAAAGACCCAACCAAAACGTTAAATAAATTTGGCGCATCAAATATTTTTTCCAAATCGCCAGCGAGCCTGAAACGCAGTACAGTTAATGCAACAGTCAGGATAAAGCTTTGGCTAAATAGCGCCCATCGTCATCATCAGCCCTTATCGATTTTCTGACTTACATGGGCCTTATTCAATGAATGTCAAAACATCAGATTAACTACTCGCAACAATCCCGGCTATTACCCAGAAAACAGAATTATTGAAATAACACCTATACAAAAAAAAGCAAAATGTTTATTTTTTATTAGTTGTACATCTACCATTTTCTGGAGAATGTAGTTTTATACTCGTAAGATAAGGGAGCCGATAGAAGGATTCAGTTGGGTTGGGCAGCATTCTGGAAGATTTGTCACATACCTACGTCGCCTATACCGCAGAGCTTGAAGACAAACATCTTCAACCAATGCGTTCTCCCTCTGATGACCTACGGGGCCGAAACATGGCCTCCTAATTTAGGTCTGGTCCACATGTTTGCGGTAGTTAAGCGGGCTATTGAACGTGCTATATTGGTGTTTAATACGCGAATAATAAGCTCAAGGTGGCAGATGGGCCGCTAATATTCTGGAGTGGACGCCGCATTTAGGAAAATGAAGTGTTGGTCGAATGTTCACCGGGTGGGGAGACGATCTCCTTGCAGTGGCTGGTCCGGGATGGATGTGAGTAGCGGGAGATCGGTCGACTTGGCATTCGTAGAAGGAGCCCTATGTCCAGCGGTGGACCGATAAAGGCTGATAATCATGATGATGAATATAAGGGAAATCTTGATCAGCGTTAATCTTATATGATGGGTATAAAAGTACTTAACCTAAGGACTCTATAATCTACTCTGTTTTTTCGGTACTAGGCGTGAGCTAAATATCGGAACTATAGTGTCAGTGGCGGCTACCGAAAGGTATCATTTAGGCGCATCTTTTGGTGTAAAAATTTTCTTCGTGCGGCGTCGGGTTGCGGAGATATTTGCATTTTCGTGATTCGGCTCTTGTACTAAGAAAATCAGTAAGTCGTCTATATAGGCTTGTCCTGGTCTGATCGTGCGAACCCGGGGCAGGGGTGTAGAGGCGACATGCTTGTGGTGTCTTTTTCGGTTTCGTTCTTGTTTTTGTGTTGTTCCG
>JAFELO010001635.1:0-31303 GCA_017140195.1 Eumaeus atala
CGAGCACAGTCGAAAGACACGTCTGCTCGCTACCGTGGTTGAGGTCGAACTCCCCTGGCATACAGTTGAGATTATCACACAAATATTCTCCACGCCGTTATTTTGTAACATCCGGGTGAGTATCGACTAGGAGTGGGGTAACAGTGACATATAATGTAGGTGCTATACTATTAATATATCTTCAATACAAACGTGCATAGATTAAATTACCCAATTTAATTAATTATGTTTTCTAAATCTACAAATGTAAACCTCTTGTACGCAAGAGCGTTCGCGAAATTTTGGAACTCAGTTGAGCCACGAGTATACTGCCAACTGATAGAAAACTACCGCAGCTAGTTATATTTAAGAATTATTTGTTTGAATGTCGAATAAGTAGGTTTTTAATTTTAATTTGAAATTTACTACTGTTTGAGGTGCTCGAAATTATTCCAACATTTTGTAGCTGCATACCCAAAAGAACCTATAAACGATACAATGGGATGAGGGCAGGTTATGACTTTGTCCGCGGCTGTTCGCAAATAACGATTATACGGACTGTCTAGAGCCCATTGTAACTTATCCTACAAACATGAAGGGATTTTGTGCCTTCTGTGCTCCATGCGTAGCATTTTACAATTATTTAAATTAGGCGATACATGGTCTCAAGGTGGGATTTGACAGCATGCGTTTTGCACTTTTTGGATCAACTTATTTGATCGTGATAAGAGACAAGACCCAATTATTGCATCTGCGTGATTTAACTTGGATAGAATAAGTGCTACGCATAGATTAATTCAGAGGTGTGTAGGTATGAAACTTATAATTCTATATAAAACTTTTAATCTATAGAAACAATTTCGGACAGTGTCCAGAATGTGCTTCTCAAACTTTTAAGACCAAAATTTTCATGCAGACGTCGACAGAGCAGGCATGGGTTTGGAGTGTGAGACACAATATAGGAGTTATACTCAGCTATTTTTTTTTGCACTTAATTTGTTATTGCGAGATTACCTATACGCTTTGTCCCGTTCACGCATTATAAGAAGTATATTATATGTAATCCACGGGTACTGTTGCTGTTTTATAAATGTTGTCTCTATGAGGGCCAATAGGTCGAATACTCTCGGCAAGCTATCAGAATCAGTATCAACCATGTCATTGACATCTGCAATTTGGACCATTTCTTTTCAGTCTCATTGAACGCCCCTCTCAAATGACTCTCTTTTATATTTTGTGTCTCTCGAAAAAGTTTTCTTATCGTCGCTTTCTTTTAAGACGTTAATATTAAATGTTATAAAGGAGTGATGATGTAATCAACATACACTCGAGTAGAGTTTCGCTCAAGTCGGTCAAATGTATAGGAAGATCAGTATACTGCTGTCTTAAGTTATCGATTGTTAAAAATTCCTGAGGCATATGAAAATGATGATAAATTTTGTTTAAGTATAAAGGTATTCATATTAAAAGTCACACGCGGAAAGCGAACCTATAGTTTCAGTGAGCGCATCAAGAAACACCCTAACGGACAGTCAGGGCGGTCTCTACGCTGTGCCAAAAAACATCAATTTTCCACCAACCCTAAAACTTAGCCACATTTACTCTACCGTTGGTGAGGCAGTGGAAGGGAGTGGGTCCGGGCGGTGAGGCCGTTACGTATGTAAAAACCAACACCACCTCCTCGAGATCTTATGTCCTGAGAGCGGGGTGTATGTCGTAAACTATAGCCGGGGACGTGAGCTCTTACTCACCCTGTTTTAGCCAGGTTTCATTTATCGCCATGATGTCGATGCTTGTTAATAGCACTAACGAACTCATCATGTTTTGCACCCAGCGAGCCAGGAATTAAAAAGTCAATTTTTAATTTTCGTGGGCTAGACATTTTTTAGGACCAATTTAGGAGGTAAGGAGGCAAGAGAGAATCTTCAACATAAACCATTCTATAATCGTTGCGAAGTAAGAAAATTTAATAAACATACAATAGAATATACTTAGTACATATAAGTTAAAGTTGTTTTTTCTGAATAAAGTAATTCGTTGAATGTCATTTACTAAATTAAACCGTGTGTTATATTTAAAATCCAAAGTACTAATTCAATAAATGTTTTTTTTTTAATAAAGTTTTTAATGTTTTTAAAAATTTATGTTATGCTCGATCCGGTGACAACAAATAGTTATGTGTTTCGAAAAACACATGCACGTCGCATGTATCAGACACATAAACACATGCCTAACACATGTATTTATAAGATGCAAGCGATAGGACACATAATGTATTGTAATACACAATACGTTTAGGATACACGTGTAGGTCACCTTATACGATTTACTCATGGTGTATGACTGATAAAATAATTCCATCAGATGAATTAAAGTTACATTGAAGTGCATAATCCATTTTGGTCGTTTCCTTATAAAGAACAGAATTGTAAAACATACAAACACATTATAGTCATAAAAATTGTAACTTAACTGTTAAGCTGTTAAGTCCAGAATGCAGAATGCTTATTACAAAAATTAACGACGAACGGGGCTGAGACAAAAAATCCGCGTTATATCAAATTCGGATCGTATGCAGTGTGTGCGGCTACCAGAGTCCTGTCGCGCGTGGATTCAACCTCCGCGTGTCCACATGTAACGCCAGCCATGAGAATGTCCCTCTTCACGGGTCTTATAACGGATACGCGCGGCTCTCAATATGTCGTCCCTCAACGACCTCCTCGGAAGACACATCTTGATCCTTCGCGGTCGCCGCTGCTCCCCATCGACACCCCTCGGGCCCTTGCGGTGGGCACTAACGATGTTAGTCTCATTGACGTCAATGCCGATTTTTTTGGTAATTAAAGATATTAAATGGACGAAATTTTCGCCCTGATTTCTCGGCACCCCCGCGATTTTGATATCATTAAGTAGGTGTTCCTGCTCGCAATCGTTCAATTCGGCCTCAAGGTGTCCACCAGAGCATAGCGAGCATAACCAGAGAGGTTTACTCAAGAGGTTGCTACTAATTTGCTGCTCAATTAGCGACATACGCATCTCCACAGAATCGACTCGCTTATTAAACTCGGCCATATTATTATTAAGCTGGGCCATTTGTTGCCTAAAACATGCCATGTCATCTCAACCCGTAATAACCTCATTTCTTCTGCTAGGCAAGGTGGTATAGTACTCCATACTAGCGTCGTGGAACGGTTCGTCTGCGGTGGTATTGGTAACAACGGTACTTGGGGATTTTTTGGACCCATTGGATTAGAGACGGACACGCATGATCTATGAAAGACCATCTAGCACATCACATCATAAGTTAGATGCTAGTCTAGTAATAGTTTTAGTATAATGCACTAAATGGCAATTTTTAACATGATAATATTTTGTATTTATCTTATTAATAATCGTCTAAATACTTAATAAATATGAGCACCTGCTACGCTTATAATGTTCACTTATATTAAAGTTATATAATTAAAACAGTACCTTGTTTAAGATCATTTAAGATCGTTCTATGTAACACAAAGTAAAACGTTTACAGGTCTTAGACTAAGATCAAAATCTACTTACTGACTCCATAACCAAAATCAACGCAAGCAACTGCTACTCCAAGGTAGAACGCCGCATACATAGGTATGCACACGTGAATGTTACTCGGAGACAAAATGGTGATGACATCTCCGCGGGTAAAGCCTAGTTTGCGGAAAGCTCGCGCACACTGCACCGATCTGTTTAGGACCGAACCACATGTCTCCGATTCTCCAGTCCCACCGTCAATCTGAAATATAACACGAATTAAGAATATCTATATACCATCTTCCGCCCGCGACTTCGTTCGCGTGGAATAGTTACTTTGGACTGACACTTACTCTAACCCACGACTTCCTTTATATGGGTGAATAAGTAATGGGTCTTATAATCAAACACAAGTCTTGTAGGTTGTAGGATTTTCTAGAAAAAAACTATACTAATGAAGAAGTGCTTTGAAATACCCTAATATTTTATAGTTCTGCTCTGCATTCACTATATTTTGAGTTTCGTTTTTTCTGGGAGGAGTATGTACTGATTTTCACCAGAACCAGGTCTCAGCTGGGGAACATAGCTGCCCGTGCGAAAAACACTCTTTGCATAAATATATTCCTACGAGCTTAAACGTTTGCTCCCGAGTCTTATCAATTGTTACTGCAAACGATACCTTCACCGGAAATTGAATTCTTTTAAAATCAGAAGGCGTATCCGTTGGCATCACAGGGATGCGAGATATCAGCACTGTTTGCTGAACCAGTCAAAATTATGTTATTGAGAAGGAATTTTACTTGGAGTCTAGTTCCGTTGCATAAATTTGGTGGTTTCAGGTTTCTTAACAATGCAATTGGAGAGCCAGTTTTTAATTTTACTGAATGTGGTGTCAAGCCACTTGGATTTAGAGAATTTAAAAACTGTTGTGAATAATGTTCCACATCATCTGTCAAGAGGATGTGGTACATTATTCACATTAATGTCACCTGAATTCACAATAATGTGTCGTGATGTGTCAACATTACGTTATCTCCTGAAAGTTTTCCAAGTGTTATATTATTGATGTCGTCAACGCTACTATTTGTAGCCCTTTACACATCCACTGATAGTCATTTTTCCAATATGGACTACATCTGGGTATACTTTGGAGATTAGGTCTACAATAATAGTAACTTTCTCACCTAAATCACGATCAATTTCAATATGAGAAATTTATCATTTCCCGTCTCCCGTAAAAGTACTTTTGAAGAAAAATTTGCCTGCGAGTTCTATTAATGGTTGATCTGGCATTTCGTTGAGCTAATCAGAAAGAACGTTCAGCGCTTGTTTCCCGTTAGCGGTTCGCCAACATTAGGGAAATCGTTGCAGCCAAACGTTGCGTATGTTTTGTGCTTGATTAGTTGTCGCGTTGTCGATTTGCCGTAATTCGAGAATTTTGTGAAGCCAAACGTTGCGACCGTTCAACGCTTGTTGCTCTGGTGTGGTTTCGTTAAATGATAGCTCGTTGTGTGGCCAACATGTGCGCACGTTCACCTTCTGTCTCATTGCTGCGCAGAATCGCGGCCGTTTTGCAGTGCGACTGCCTTTGCAGACTGCCGAGAATATTTCCCGGGTGAAGTAACAAGAGGAGGATGGTGTTCCGCCACCGGTTACTAATGTCAAAACGGAGGCGATTATATACCGTCTTCGGAACCAAAAGAGGGCGCCTGATCGGGTGCACGGGAATGTATTATTCTCGTGCATCTCGAGGTGAAGCTTCGGGAGCTGTTCGACTTCCGCTTACGGTGCGGGCAATTCCCGAAATCGTGTAAAGAAGACCGGCTATGCCTATTTCCAAAAGGGAGCCGGCTACCGGACACACCATCGGCAGTATGGCCAGTAGAGTTGATAGTGAGGCGAGGAAAGCCCTAGATAGAATAATGGCATGCCATATTACGCAGCACCTGGAGCATAGCTCGGGCCCGGGGCTCTCAGAGTTTCAATATGGGTCTCAGGTGCCACCGTATTTGGGAAGACTGTTGGATGCATACCTCTCTGATAGAGATGTGGTGTTTGGGGGCCGGGAGAGGGGTCTTTTGTGTGGAGGCGAGTCGGTCATGGCGTCCCACAAGGATAGGTTTTGGGTCCTGCTTAGTCGGTTCCTTCCCGGGTTGATTGTCATCTGTTATGCAGATGACACTCTCGTCACATGACAGGCCAGAAACTGTAGGAAGGCGGCACGGCTGGCTGAAATAGGCTCTGCCTTAATAGTCAGCCGCATAGAGAGATCGGGCCTTCGAGTTCGCCTAGAAAATACCGAAATCCTCCACTTCCGCGGGATAAACCGGAAGATGTAAAGTCACTATAATCTTTAAGTATTGAATTTAAGGATTGAAGAACAGTCTGCTGCTTAATGGATTGTATTATAATTATGTATGTAAAGGACATTCATCCGGGTTGCATCAGGGATTCTCGGACATCTACCCAAATAAGACTTCGTTGCTTAATTTTGTACTAACCATTATCAAAGACTGGATTGATTCCATTGTTTGTATTACTATAAGATACTTCTTGATTGTGAATGCGGAGAGACCATCATCACATAAATGTATTTAATAAATATGAATGGCTAAACATTTAATAGTGTTTTATCCTCAGAAGTGTTGATTCCTTATAGAGTATTAAATTGTCTCAAGTGCCGTTTAAACTAGTCAGTCGGGTTATCCCAATCTTATCTCTAGCGGGCGTAATACTTATGTACATTATATATGTACATATGTATTTTCCAGTTGAGGAGGTTTGTATAAGATGGTTACATTTCTTTAACTTAAATTTCTTAAAAATTGTTTTTCTGAAATTTATTTTAGTTGTTTGTGTAGCAACGCGCGCCGATTACAGATACTTAATAAATTAAATATTAACTTACATACAATGTCATATTACCATAAACATTATAAATAGATAGATTATATGTTACGCGTTCAAGTCAATATTACTAAACAGATTACTTTGTGCAACATATTCTAAGAGAATGTATATAAGACAATTAATACAAAAAAATAACGGAAGGATTGCAAGTGAAGCTGCGTGTAAAAGCTGCTATATAAAATATGTTTTTTTTAAAGGATGTACCTGTAACAGGAACCTCGGGATTTCTTTCAGTCCTTGCAACACTAGTTTCCCAAGATGATGCCTGTCGCTAGCTATCCCTGTTTCAGCCACTATTTTTGATCCCACTTCATTCATATACCAGTGCACTGCGTCACTCGGTTGATCAGAGTGCGCCATGATCTACAGATCTCAGCTAAATGCTACAAGGCATTAATGAATACTTAGATAGCGATACAATGTTTACTTAATTATCGGACGATTGCAGAGTCTGACCTACGCAGTAGTATAATTAATCTTTTTTTTAAAGTAGACTTTGATAAGATATCAGGTTCAGATGGGATCATCTTCCAGCTTGTACTTCTTGTATTAAGAAGCGGGCACATTTCTCTTCTTCTACGTACTTTTTGTGCTAAGGTGCGGGCACACTTCTCTTCTTTTACGTACTTCTTGTGTTAAAGTGTGTGCACACTTCTCTTCTTCTACGTACTTCTTGTGCTAAAGTTTGGGCACACTTCTCTTCTAAGTACATCGTTTGTGAAACTGAGGGCAGACCTCTCTCTTCTTCAGTGAACTTCTCATGTTAAGGTGCGGTCACACCTTTTCTTTTCCTGCGTATTTCTTGTGAGAGTACACCTCTCAAGTGAACATGCGAACTACCGGTAAAAGGTTAGCGATTCCTCCAGTTATGTTAACTTGTTATCATAAGGTATGCCGCACTAGATAAGATTGATATGATGATGTAATATTGATGTACTAAGTTTACGTGAGCGTTACTCCTTACAATAAAACTACAGTTACGGACTTCATCATGGTTCCTTTAATTTTTTTTTTTAATTGAGCATGCTGATTTAATTGAACATTCGATATGATAAAGTGTATGTCCTGACTAGGGAACACATATCACTTCCAAGGACGATCCGCGTGGCTATTGAAATAAAAACAGATATACAAATTTCAATAGAGAAAATGGCTGGGTTCTTCCCTCAGTGGTGAACTTAATCAAATCAAAAAGTTAAAATAACACCTCGAGACAGCAATATATAATAAGTCTTGTTTGCGTTAATCGGAACGGCTAAAAACTATAATTCTTAACACAATATGACATCGCGGGGAAATGGATTCACCGGCCTCCGGTCCTGGGTGAGATTTTATTGGTATGGGACTCGCAGATGAACCAAATATCCACTAAAAATCCAAGTGTGCTATCGGCCGACTATACTGAGATGCCCCGCATCTGCCAGTAACAGGACTCGGTGACAAGCCAGTGAGGGACCGCACTCCTCCAAAGCAAAGGGGCCAATCCTTCAACCTGATTTTTTTTTGTTGACGCGGGGAAACGCATTTACGCCCCTTCACAGCACCTGGGCGCCCTGTGTCTGGTGTGCCCTACACACCAATGGACTTTTCCTGTGGGCACGTGGCACACTATAGACCCACAAAAACCACCGCTGTACCATTAGTGCAATATTTGGTGAGCTGTCCCGGAACAACAAATCATCAGAGCATCTCGACGGCTGGTCAGTCCTCTAAGAGACCGACACCTCCTCCACAGAAGTATATCCCCGCACCAACTCCACCAACTTTGGGACAGTGCAAATCCTGGCCCCTTCCCGCGTACAAGAGCACCTCCTCCACTTGCTCTTTTGTCCCTTCTTCTTCTAAGACGGGTACATAGAGCGCCTATAAATATAATTCACGCTAAAACTTAAAAGATCCTTTTATACGTAATCAAATTAGAAACAGTGCACAGTACTTACAAATGAAACCGCTAAGCAACAAAACATAAACAGAAAACAACAATCAAGATAGAAATCCGCCAGGTATCACAGGCTTTAGGATATCTATAACGGACATCTGTAACTTTTTTATAGCAAAGGAGGCAAATGTGCAGTCGGGCCGGTGCCGGTGAAATTTGGAATTTTGACGCGAAGTCCTGTACTGAAATTCAGCTGCAGGCGCTGGTCCGGACAATTCTTCGGAACACTCCCCGTGATAAATGCTGGTAGAATATGCACTGTGAACTGACATCTGTACGCAAGGCAGGAGTGCCAAGTTGGTTGGAAAGATCTCGGCTAACGACGATTCCAGCCGCTCTACATTGAACACGATATTGTATTAATATACTAACAAATAATACTAATAATACTAAGTTTTAATTATTTTATTAGGTTTTTCTGGGACTCCTGCCTTAATGTAGAGAAAAAGGGAATCCTTATTGCAACACTTTGTTGTCCATCTATGTGTACGGAATCGCGTGGAAGGATCAAGCTAAAATTTCCGTAAATCCGACAAGCTAGATCAGCCCCCTCTAATATCAGGGCCGTACAAAGGGTCAGGTTCCCATCCCGACCCCGGGTCCTATCTATGGAGGCGGTACAAGTTGCGCGTAGCGTCTTTGCCGCACTCCCTCCAGTCGTCTGTGATGCGGGACAATATCCACCTCCTCCTCTCTGACACACTCCACGGCCTCCTTCTGGTACATGGCCGTCTCATAAAAAGAGGCCATTGCCTCCCAGGACCTGTTACTTTCGAGCATTGAGCATATCACGTTCAAGAGAGGGAGAGGTCCATTCCTCCCAGCGCCGTGGCTAGGTCGTAACACTCTACGGGCCAACAGGAACTCCTCGGTAGCGTATCAACTGGAGCGCCTTTGGTGTAAAATGCTTGCCTCGTGTCATCCTCTTTCAAAGAAAAAGGGAAGAGGCAGCGCCATTCTGCATAAGAGGAGGTAGTGCCATGCATAGTGTATGACTCTACATCCTCATGTGCAACGGAATTGGACCGGCACGAACGGGGAAGTACCTCTCGCTCACATAATACCGCCTTAAAGTGACATCTTCAGTGTCGCGTTTCGTGCGGTTTGTGAGCATAGCAGGTGACCAATTGGGGGAGAGAAGGAGGGCAACTCATCGGCACAGTAATTATGTGGATGTTCATGGGCGTTGGTAGTCGTAAAAAGGCTCTGATTTCTCGTTTGCCCCCTATTCTGTAAAAAAAAGACTACTGCTATGACCCGCTGTTATACAAGTATCTTTTGTCACAATATAGTAGAGGGAGAAACGAGCAATCGTAGCCTATTGTTGACTACTGACGCTCATTAACATACATCCTCATAATTGTTGTTGAATTAAATTGAAATGCACCTGCGAACGGGAGGTAAGATGTGCGTAGCGTTGCCCATCTTCCATCCTCTTCTCCGAAGGGCCAACGACTACTCATAAGCCGTTTAGTTGATCGGACAGTTAGTGGCCCAACTGTTAGTAGCAGATCTAATTATGATACCTTTTAATGATAGTGATTCTTTCACCATTAGAATCCTGTCAAAATTACTATCACTCGCATCGCTAATGCGACATAAATATGTACAATAAATTTAAAGTCTATAGGACAAATCTAAATATAGTGCGTAAAGTATGCCTGTACAGGTTCAGAAATACACGTAGTAACCAAAAATATACAACGTGAAGTGTAAAATCGAACTTACAATACGCCAAAATATTTATTGGTCTTAAGTTTACCGAATGTTACTCAATACAATGAAGCTAATTTTACAGATTTTATCGCGGCTTATTTAACACGGGTGGACTGTCAGTACAACGTTATCCTGTTGCTCTTTGGTCCCCTTCTCTTATAAGTGGGGTACCAAAAGCGCTTACTTCACCTGATCTTTAGCACCCTCTTCTTATAAAAGGGATGCAAAGTTCCCCCTCGAATCGATTGTCTTCACCTGGGTTCACTCCAGGCTACTAAGCCCCACCGCCAAGACAAGGCTTGAACCAGGGTGCAGGGATATGCTGCAGTAACTTGGCTAATCGTGGGTGTTCCAGTATATCTACTTACGAGTTGTGGATATACCAGCGTATCTCTGCCTTCGGGGATGACAGGCGTGAAGGTAGTTCTACTTACTTACTTTTATTTCTTTAAACTCAGTTGTGTCCTGTCCTGCCGCCGCTAGAGTGGTCACAACACTGTCCGTCAGCTAATCTAAGTTAGTACGAGGGCGGTATAGACATTCTGAACTGCAATGATAGTTTACTTTCACACAATGACGGCACTAGTGCTATAAAAACGCAAGTCACTCTACCCTTGAAATTCCAAGTTACATATTTTGAGTACGTCCAAAATTTATGATCAAATTAGTAATTTATTGTGGAGAACCACTGGACAATAATAGCACCCTCTTTCTCTGCACACAACGTCGTCAACGTCAAATTTATTATTTTCCCCCTTATTGTGTGCAACAGTCAAGTTATGCGCTTTTGCAGGACTACTCAGAGTGCTAGCGTTTTAAACGTAGTGAAAGCTAGCGACTTGTACTTTTTATTACTATACAAAATGGCAACTTTGGATCATCTGCTACATTGTATCCTTTTCTTTTTTCACACTTTTCGTTCCTCCGCTTAAGTGATAAGTAAAATTTATAATTTATAACGATATATAACGTTTAACGTCGTCGGTTAGGGGACAGGCACTTCATACCTGTCTCTAGACTGGTTCATTGTATCCAACGCTGGCGATGGCTGAAGTACCCAATACATTTTTTTAAATCTGGTAGTATTCCTTAAAGTCGGCGTACTAAACAATTCAATTGTCTACTTAATTCAAAGAAATAAATATACAGTTAATAATAATTTATACTCTGCATATATCAATCGAGCAAAAACATAAAGAAACGTTTTTAATCTAAGCACTTCAATAACAGTTTATAACTTTAATAATAGGTTATTTTTTTTTATTTAAACTTTTTGATTAAATGATTATAACGGTTATTGTTTAATTTCTCTCCGCATATTCTACCTATACTAATTAAAGTTTACATGAACGTATATTCTGATACGTACAGTTTAATTTTAATAAGACGTTAACCTAATCAAATGCTTGAAACACTAAATCTGTGTCTGTTAATAGCAATCTATTGTCAAAATGTATGTCAAAATGACATTGCCTTTTGTATGTACACTGTTTTGAAAAACCCGACCCTAAAATATGTGTGTAAGGTTGACTTTGCAAAAAAACTTGTTTATATCATATCTACAACACATTAGAACTTAACATGTACAATCATTCAAATCCATGAATGACAGCTCAGTACTGGATCGGGTATCTTGTATATCGGTTAATAAGTAAGCATCCTAATGATGGAATACTAAAATAATTTTAATTTAGTAAATTTAGATATTAATAAAACGTAAGTTTGCAAGAGCTATCGGCACGGCGAAAAATGTTGTTAGAGAAGAATACAAAGTACATAAAATTATCAAAATCAAGCTGTAATACAACCAGTGTCGTCATCTTTGTCTAAGAATCAAAATATAACACACGAGATACCTTTATCTGAGAATTTATCATCAGAGTTTACTGTACTTCCTACATTTTTGGACCCTCGAGAATGAATACAAAATGAAGATTCTTCTATCACGCTGATTCAATCTAATACTGCGGCAGAAGATATTGATTTTACGCTTAGTGCTCAATCTTATGGTAACTTACCCGACATTGCAAACTTAAAACCATTGTCGCCAAAATATATGTAGTGCTCGCCTGAAAAAGATATATAATAAAAACAATAGAAAAAAAAATCAAAAGAGATAGAAATAACAGGATGAGATCCTTATCCTTATAATGTTATTACACCTGATTATACGCTTTTAAGGACCGGTCCTAAATACTACCTGATTTATGAATTAATAAGACCTGGTCGAGGAGCAGATCAAGCATTGCGTATTGATATAAAAGCACTGAGATAATCTTAATTTTAGATTAGATCCTTCGATTAAAAGTTCGTCTTAAATTTATCCAGGGTACCAATAGTATGAGATTTTGTGAATAAGGTTCTGTGAATATTATGGAAAATCCTAGAAGGTTTACTTTTGATATTCCAATTTTTTTATTATTATAAAAATGTTTTATGCGTAATGGTGCCTATGTATATGTATACCTAATATGCAAAATGTTTAAGTGATAGTAGATGGTTATGACTTTTAATTAATTATTTTAATCTCTTTAGAAGTATGAATTCTTGTAATAAAATCTCCATTAAAAATTATAATAATATTGTGAACTGATTTCGATAATAATTCTGTAATATTTTTCTTAGATTATACTTCTTTGTTTCTTTTTGTTAAATTGTTTTATTTGTAACCTAACGAAACAAAACTTTACCGCTTATTTTGCTAAAATGCTATATTTAGCATAAGTGATTATTTAGAAATCTAAGCCAACTACGACTTATTTTACCTTATTGTCTGTTCTGCTAAGTTCTGTACTGTTAAGTTCTGATCTGTTGAGTTTTCTACTGTTAAGTTCTGTATTGTTAAGTTCAGTCGATAGTCAGGATGCATTTGCCGAGATAATAAATTTTCTTACTCCTGTAAAACCATCAAAAATCAAATACGCGGTCATTGTAGACATTTTATCGATTACATTTCTCTAGCGGGCTGGTAAAGCTACGCACAGGATACGAAGACGGCTTGGGCTAGGTGATACTATGTTTACGCATGGCTTTTGGCCTCCATAGATTATCAGGTATTCTGAAATGAATGGTTAAAACGGTCGCATATACAAATAGGTTTTTCCAAAAATATTCCAACTTTCACATGTTTTTTTGGATATACAGAACGCGTATAATAATGTCACGATTGATGTTGCAGTAAATATTTTGGACAAACTAACTGTGGGATCCAAAATATGCACTTATTTGTGATGTTTTTTTAAGTGAAAGACGGCTGTTCGTAAGGCTAGATAACAATAGTGACGACTCATTGATGACCAGATGGACCAATAAGGGTTTAGCTCAAGGAGACCCTCTATCTCCCTTGATTTTCAATTTAATAACATACAGTTTATGCAGATTACCCTCGGACGTAGTTATGTCTCAGTATGCAGACGATTTCGTTTTGTATTATAAAGACACGGATATTAATGAATGTCGAAGACTTTTGCAATACGCCCTTGATTCCATAGTCCCTAAGTTGAGCGAAATTGGTCTAGAGTTATCCCCTGTTAAGTCAAATTACCGTATTTTCAGTAGAGGAAGGAGGAGAATAGTACCTACGCTAAAAATATACGGGTGTAATATGTCTTTGTTAGAATGTACCAAATACTTCGGAATATGGTCGGATAGGAGTCTGCGATGGGGCAAACACATTAATGAGATATTAGAAAAATGTTAGAGCATTTTTCTATCACTATCGCTAAATGTCCTAAAATGCTTGCCGGTTGTTCATGGGGCGAGGCATACAAAATATATGCGTAAGCTATAGTTGACGTTAGTTAGGAGCCGAATGGACTATGGGTGTTTTCTATATGTTTCTGGTGCTAAAACACATACACAAAAACTAGACAAATTACAAAATCAAGCTCCAAGGATAGTTGGTGCTTTTATGATGAGTTCTCCTATCCTTGTAATGGAGAGCGAACTAAATGTAGTGCTGTTGTATTTAAGGAGGCAATATTTGGCATATAAATATAATCTGAAATTCACTTCTTGGATGAATGATGATACTATCAATCTTATTGCAGATTTATGTGCTTTGAGCAATTTAAGATACTGGGAAACCAAAAGAAAGTGTTTAATATTCCAAAACTAGTTATAATCCAAATTTATTAGTAAGTAATTTTGTTGCGGTGTTAAATGAGAAATATGATGGTTGGCACCGAATTATTACAGTCGGGTCCAAAGGTAGCTTGGCACTTGGTGCGGGAATTTATGACCTAACCCTACAGCACAGTGCCAAATTTAAAATTAATTGTGAAGCTACAATAATGTCTTTGGAACTCATTGCAATACGTATAATATATAATAATATCAGGCTTTATCTTACAGTATCTATCACAATTTCAATGGAATAGTTATATTTTTCAGATCTTAAATTGCAATGGGTTCCATCACATATTGATCTAAAAGAAAATGAGGAAGCTGACCATGTAGCAAGACAGGCAACCATAGATGGAAATTTAATTACCTATTTATCGGACTATTACCGATATTTAGAAAGTTATGTTTTAATGACTGGAGATCTCAATTCGATAACAATTCTATCGAAAAAGGTACAAATTCATACAGGCTGAGCTTCCTCGCTTGCCATGGTTTGAAAACTATAGGATAAGTAGAAATTATATTAAATTAGCTTGTAGACTTAGATCCGTACACTATCCATCGGCAAAGTTTGCATGTCTAATGAAAAAGCAGAATCTCTTAACTGTCTGACGTGTAACAAACCTGAAGATGTGCAACATTTGCTGATGGGATGTGTCAGGAGTAAAGATGAACGGGAATCACTGCTGAATGAATTTAAGTTAAATCTCTTTGATGTAGGGCTGATCCAAAATATACTTTCAAAACCAACATCAGATGCTGTCAAAAAACTATGTAATTTGATCATAGTCGTCCAGCAGTAATTTTCGTCCTTAGATAATGTAATAAAACATACTGTTAATATTGAGTGGTCACATGTCCACGTAAGAAGGTACGATGGGGTTGTCATGTCGTTGTGGGATAAAAACCTCCTTAAAAAAATAAAGATAAAAAAACTCTCTCTCTGTGTGTTTGTGTGTGTGTGTGTGTGTGTGTGTGTGTGTTTGTACATGGAATAAATGACAACCGGAAGTGTCCAGAAAAAGCGTTGTTACGCTTCTTGGACGCACGTTGACCGCTTAGTGCGTATACCGTTACAAGGAAAATATACAAACGCGATATTGAAAGCATCCCAAAGGAAGTAAAGACCGTTTTGTTCTTGATACTCCGCAAACCCATGCCACAGAGCTCGGTCATGCCATACGCATTGAATAGAAATGTGTTAAGTGTAACTTTCTGAAACAATATAGAAACCAGTGATAAAGAAAAGTATTTCTAGACCAAGAGTCCATATCAAGACATTGAATATGTCCATGACTGAATGATGGCATCCAGCAGTTCTTTTATAGTATAAGGGTTTCCCCCTTCAAGTACTAAATGCTAACCGTTGCCCTCCTTTTTTTTTTTTAGTAGACCCCCAGACCTATGTTGGACTCGGCCATTGGGTAGCAATACCAACTAAACCCCTACGGGAGCCATCAGCCGCTATAAGTGGAGGGTCACGGATCTGCAGGCAACAGGACCCCTCCAGCGACAGGAAGCCATCGCCTTGTAGGACTCGTCGCTGCCGAGCATCGCGAGGATGATGCTCGACTTTGACAAGTCCCCTCCGACAACTGATGTCAGGTCGTGACGCAGCGCCGCCCATCTCGGGCACACCTCGAGGGTGTGCTGGGCCGAGTCCACCGCCGCGTCACAATCGTGACATCGAGTCGTCGGCTCCCTGCGGGCCGTCTTGCACAGATACTCACCGAAGCAACCATGCCCGGTGAGCACCTGCGTTAGACGGAAGGTGAGGGGTTTGCGCCTACGGTGCATCCACCGCTCGAGAACCGGGTGCAAGGCAGCCGTTAACTCTCTACCGTACGGCTGCCGCGCCAGGTCCTCCCGCCACCTCTGCATTAACGCCACATGCCCTAGCCTGCGAATCCGTAGGATCTCGTCCTGCGTGGGGTTCAGGCCGAGAGCCCTCCTATCCGAGACATAGGAGCAGCTCTCGGCAAGAACCTCCGCCACGAGCTCCCACGGGGGATCGCCGGCCAGGGCTGTCGCTGCAGCCCACGATACCGTACGGTACCCCCGGATCGATCTCACTGCGACGACCCTCTGCGCAGAGCGCAGATGGGCCTTATTCCTCGCAGTGAGACGATCCGCCCAAACCGGGGCACCGTACGTCGCCATACTCCGACAGACACCGGAGTACAGCTGCCTGCAGGCGGCGCTGGGTCCTCCGAGGTTCGGGAGGAGTCTGCCCAGCGCACTCGCCGCCTTCGCGACCTTCGGTCCCACCATAGCGAAGTGTGGGCCGAAGGTCCACCCTCCGTCAAGGATGAGCCCCAGATATTTATGTGGGGGCTCAACCTGACACTCTCCTCTCCGATCTGTAGAGCGGCCCCCGGCGGGGGTCCTCTGCGGCCGGTCCCCCGGAAGAGGAGGGCTACGGTCTTGTCTAGTCTGACCCGAAGCCCTAGCCACTCTATGCGGCTGATCACGAGGTCAACGCCGACCTCGGCCCGCCGCGCCGCCTCCTTATAGTCTCGTCCCCGGGCATAGACGAGGGTGTCATCCGCGTAGCAGATGACACCCATCCCGGGGAGGAGACGTCCTCGCAGGACCCAGTCGTAGCCGACGTCCCACAGGATCGGTCCAAGAACGGAACCCTGCGGGACGCCGCGCCCGACTCGCCGCCACTCCACGGACCCCGACCGGTTCTCGAGAGCCACTCTGCGATCGGAGAGATACGCCTCCAACAGCCTCACGAGATAGGGAGGCACCCTGAAGAATTTCTATTTCTAGGCTATTGAAAGCGTTCGCGATGTCCAACGACACCGCGACCACTACCTCCCCCCTGCGTTCCGCCTCACCCGTCACCGCCCGCAGGCGCTTAAGGGCATCGATGGTCGACCGGCGTGCTCGGAACCCGAACTGCGACTCTGAGAGTCCGGGTCCCGCGCCCTCCTCCAGATGCTGAACGAGACGGAAGGCCAGAATCCGTTCTAAGGCCTTCCCGGTCTCGTTCAGCAGCACCACCGGTCGAAACGCCGAAGCCGAGTCCATGGGCCGCCCTGACTTTGGAAGTAGGCAGAGTCAACCCTCCTTCCATGCCCCCGGGAACTGACCAGACCGCACGCAGCGGTCAAAAGTTATTTTATTTTTAGGAGGGTGACGCATCACTTCTTCAAAATTACATACTAATTTCAATTCCCGACCATATTTATAAGTTGTTCTCAAGAATCATGACGAATCTTCTCATCACAAAGCTTGATGAAATCCAGCCACCGGAACAGGCCGGGTTTAGCAGAGGATTTAGCACCATGAACCACATTTTCCCTATAAGGTAAGACGTACGAAACACACATGAGTGCCTCTGTTAGGCTATGTGTGAGCTTTTGACTCTATTGAAACCTGGGCTGTTCTTTCAGCTTTAGAGCGATGTCAGGAAGATTAGCGATACGTCGGTGTGCTGAGAGCATTGTGTGACGCTGCTTTTATATCCGTTCTGATTCCGGGACGTCATACAAGGTCAATCCAATTGCATCGAGGTGTGCGACAGTTGGATGTTATTTTTCCGAAACCGTTCACTAATGCTTTGGAGGAGGTCTTAAAGACTTAAAACTGGGCAGAATACGGCATAAATATTAACGGCGAGTACCTCTCATATCATCATTTCACCGACGAAATCGTTGTATTGGCCAAATCGTTGTGAGGTGGCAGGAAATGTTGCACAAACTAAATGAATCCTCCCGGCGTATTGGCCTTAGGATGGACTTGGACAAGACGAAGGTCATGTTCAACAAACATGTTCTCCCTGGGCCAGTCAACGTCGATGGTGATATTCTCGGAGTCGTAGACGAATACGTCTACCTTGTGCAACTATTGCAATTAGGTAGACATAACTTCGAGCAGGAGTCCGATAGAAGGATTCAGTTGGGTTGGGCAGCATTCCGGAAGCTTCACCACATTCTCACGTCGCCTATACTGCAGAGGATTGGGTATCGCGTATATCGGGTAATAAGTAAGTACCCTAATGATGGAATACAAAAAAAAAAAAAAAAAATTATAAAAGTCAGATATTAATGAAAACGGCGGTACGGCGAAAAATGCTGATAGATAAGAAGAGAAAAATATTAAGTAGATTAAATTATCAAAATCAAGCTGTAATACAACCAGTGTCGACATCTTTGTCTAAGACTCAAAATATTACACACGAGATACGTTTATCTGAGAAATTATCATCAGAGTTTACTGTACTTCCTACACTTTTGGACCCTCGAGAATCAATACAAAATGAAGATTCTTCTACCACACTGATTCAATCTAATGCTGTGGCAGAAAAACACAATGACGATTTTACGCTTAGTGCTCAGTCTTATGGCAATGTATCCGACATTATAAACTTAAAACCACTGTCGCCAAAATATATATACTGCTCGCCTGAAAAAGAAAGAAAGCAAATAAACAATACAAAAAATAACAAAGATATAAAAATAATAGGATGAGATCCTTATCCTTCTAACGTACACCTGATTATACGTTTTTTAAGGACCGGTCCTAAATACTACCTGATTTATGAATCAATAAGACCTGGTCGAGGAGCAGATCAATTATTGCGTATTGATATAAAAGAACAGAGATAATCATCAATTTTAGATTAGATCTTTCGATTAAAAGTGCGTCTAAAATTTATCTATGGTACCAAGAGTACGAGATTTTGTGATGGAGGGTTTTGTGAATGTTATGAAAAATTCTAGGAGGTTTATTTTTAGTTTTCCAATATTTTCTTTCTTATAAAAATATTTTGTTGCTTAATTAGGTGCCTATGTATATGTATACCTAATATACATAATGTTTAAGTGATAATAGATGTTATTATTTTCAATTAATTACTTTAATCTCTTTAGAAGTATGAATTCTTGTAATAAAATCTCCATTAAAAATTATAATAATATTGTGAACTGATTTCGATAATAATTATGTAACATTTTTCTTAGATTATACTTCTTTGTTTCTTTTTGTTAAATTGTTTTATTTGAAACCTAACGAAACAAAACTTTACCCCTTATTTTGCTAAAATACTATATTTAGCATAAGTGATTATTTACAAATCTAAGCAAACTACGACTTATTTTACCTTATTGTCTGTTCTGCTAAGTTTTGTACTGTTAACTTCAGTCGGTAGCAAGAATGCATTTGCCTAGATAATAAATTTTCTTGCTCCTGTAAAATCACCAAAAATAAAATACGTGGTCTTTACAAATTGTCCTTATAGGCATTGTTGGATACGTTAGCAGCATTTTGAACTATGTCACACGGTAAAATAACGAAATGGCAACAAAATGATACAATTGCAGAAAATGTTAGTATATGAGCGTCGGCTGCTGAGCGTTTGTAAATGTCTTTGCCGTTTGGCTACCAAATAGTGATTGACGTCTATGAGACGTTAACTTTTATAGACATTTTTTCGATTGCACTTTTCTAGTGGGCTGGTAAAGTTACGTGCAGGATGCGAAGAGGGCTTGGGCTAGGTGTCAGATAGATAGGTATCAGGTATTTTGAAATGAACTGACAAAACATAAAAAATAGATTTTAATTTTGGTGCTTAGTCTATTGTCATACTAACTAAACCTTGCTATAACTAACTGTGAAGTGTTAATTTAGACCCTTTCCATTGTTTGTACGAGTTCTTTTAGTTTTCTCCTGTGCACCTTCGTTGTGGCAGTAACTGGTATAGCGTCCAGGAACACGATACCGCCTCTCAGCTGTTTCGCATCGGATAGTGAGTCTGAAATATTATTTGTATAAATATTATTGTATGGGCGGGCAGACGGGACAAAGGAACTTTCTGGTTTGACGACTACCAACGCCCATAGACATCCACATTATTGTTTCATGTGGATACATTGCACTCCTTTCCTACTCCCTGCCACCGCACCCTCACAAACCACATGAAACGCGACAATATAGTTGTCACTTTTGGCGGTGTCAAGTGAGCGAGAGGTACTCCCCGGTCGTGTTTGCCAATTTGGCTTCGCTGAGACACCAACAATTGTGTTGTACAACAACTGATAGCTACAGACAGCAGACTCAACAATTTCTGAGCGTAGGGTCAGGCTAACCCATCACGCAATTTGTAAGAAAATATGATGTAAAAATATATACTAATTGTAGAGAAGAAAAACGAATTTCACAGGTGCGTCGGGGGTAGCTTACTTGGTAAAAGTACTGGTTACGTTATGTCGACATTCATGTGATTCGTGGTAGCTGGGGTATGGGGATGAGGAGGGCAACTCATATTGACCACAACAGTAAAATATTAGTTTTTAATTCTTTCATGTACAATATCCACGCATTGACTGGTAGACTCACTCATCATCTCTTACGCCCGCCACCGCCACGTACGACGCGTCGGGATACTACACTATGATACTAATAACATGCCTTTCACAAGTTGTTTTATTTCGTCCACTATGTTGTGATATACCGGACGCTACACCACACATGCCACGGGCAGGTCGCAGCACTCGTCGTCTCTGAGGCCCGTCTCAGCCACGTCCGACACGTCGGGATACTACACTATGATACTAATAACATGCCTTTCACAAGTTGTTTTATTTCGTCTGCTATGTTGTGATATCCCAAACGCTGCACCACACATGCCACGGGCAGGTCGCCGCACTCGTCGTCTCTGAGGCCCGTCACAGCCACGTCCGACACGTCGGGATACTACACTATGATACTAATAACATGCCTTTCACAAGTTGTTTTATTTCGTCTGCTATGTTGTGATATCCCAGACGCTGCACCACACACGCCACGGGCAGGTCGCCGCACTCGTCGTCTTTGAGGCCCGTCACAGCCACGTCTAACACACCGGGATGTCTACGAATCACGTTCTCCAATTCGACGGGTGATATCTATAACATAATTAATTCTTATACATAAAATATAATAATAATATATAATCTACAGAACTAGCTATAGCCCAGGATGACGTAAAAGTTGTCTCATGTGAGAGGCGTCATCGAGCTGGTTGTCGGGTATACTGTGGTCTGCTTGAAACACAAGTGTGAACTTTGAACACAAGCAACAGTGACAGTGAAAGAGATGGGAACACCGGACAGGGGTCGCGTCGAGTGATGGCGGCATCATCACTCAAATTGGCGACAGACAGAAGCGGCGCCGGTTCAAAACCTAGTCTGCGATTGCCAATCCGTCTGCTCAGTTTGCCAATTACGTGCGTCTTCTTCTAATGATGACAACATCAGAATTTGGCCGTTTTTTCCTTGTAGTTCCACTAGTCCTGACCACGCTAATGCCTACGGTAACGGCGGATCAAAGGGTGCTAAGAATCTCTGGGCTACGGATCGCTACCACCGATTTCACCTAGCTACGTATAGTGGACGAACGCTTACACTAGATAGCCATCTGGTTGAGCTGGAGGTGGGATTGAAAATCCGATGACACGTTCTGGGGTTACGTGAAGACCGAAGACAAGGTGGAGACACCATAACTCTGTCATTCAGTCACCAATTCCACTTTAGGGAACGCCCCACTCCATCACAATGTGGGGTAGGATTCCTCGTGAATGAGTCCCTCACAGGTAACACCATTGAAGCTTCTATTGTGTCGGATAGCGTGGCGTATTCCATACTTAAACTCAATAAAAGGTAATGGCTTATAGTGATACGTGTATACGCAACAAACTCGACATATTCCGATGACGATTGTAAGGCAACGTATGAGAATGTATCGAGGGCCTTACATAACACTTGTAAGGCCCACTTTAATGTAGTTATGGGGAATTTAATGCCTGAGAGTGCGGAATGGTGTCCAATCGAGTCTGGGTACACATGGAGTTGGAAGTTGAAATCGCAGGGGGCAATTCATCGAGAAAGAGGGATTCTTACTGGACTCTTATTTTCAGAAGAAGCCCTACAGGAAGTAGACATGGTAGAGCCCCGATACTGTGACATGGAACGAGATTGACTTTATTATGAAGGACCGAAATCATATACTTAGGGATGTTTCCGTGATCAAGAGGTTCAAAACCGGAAGTGACCGCCGATTGGTTACAGGTTCTCTAAATATATGCTTTCGACGAGAGAGTGTCCGATTAATACAGTCAACACTCCGACTTAACTTCCGACGAACCATGGTAGGTTCCGAAAAATACTAACTGGAACTAAAAACCCAGTTCGATGCCCGAGATATGTCGGAAACTACAATGGCAATTGACGAGGCCATGAGTGGCGCGATTGGTTGCATGCGGGACGTGGGTGAAGGGTATTGTAGGAGTAGGTACATGAGCAGGATAGCTTTACTCTCGGATGCGTCACTTGGAGTTGTGAGGGAACGCAGAGAACACGAATTCGTCACGTCTGCCAATATCAAGCTTCTTTCAAAGCGAATCCGTGAAAGCGAAACTAATACGCTGAGACTTTCGCTGCTCAAGTACGCAACATGTTACCGAAGCGATTAGACATAATAAAGGGCCCGAAGGTTTTTGTAGAGGAGCTGGGAAGAAGTAGTCTGACAAAGGTAAGGACCGATTCTGGGGTTACCGTTTCTTCTAAGCCCGGGATCTTATCTGCGATCGAAGCTTTATATAGCAGGTTGTATACGTCGCATGCTCCTCGCCCCAATATCCTGAACAAGGATCCGCGTACAAGCCTGACGCGACTTTTGTCAGGCGATTTTCCGAACGTCTGCTTGAGTGAGATTTGTCTAGGATTTGCGCAGCTCCCCTACCATGGTTCAAGCCTTGTTCTGGCGGTGGTGCTTTTTAGCCCGGGGTAAGCCCAGGCGAACGCAATTGAACCGCGGGGGATGCAACTTTTGCACCCCCATATATAAAGAGGGGGCTTAAAGATCAGGAGAGGAGGAATCGCTATCGGTACCCCTCTTGAAGGAAGAGGTGACTTAAGAGCAACAGAAGATGGCGCTTTTGCGCACGGGGCAAGGGACGAGGATGGGAATCTCACCCCAGTGCACTGTCCCAAAGTCGGTGGGGTTGCCCTGTAGTGCTGGGTAACCCCATCTGTGGCGGTGGAGTTAGTCCCTTAGGGAGCTGACTAGCCATCGAGGTGCCCTGATGACTGTTGTTCCGGGGCACCTCACCAAGGGCGACACTGATGGCACTCGCGGTGGTTTTTATGGGTATTGGGCACTATCATGTACCGCGAGGCCCACACACCACTGGACCCCACACAGGGCCGGTGAAGGACCGTAAATGCATTTCCCCGTGTCAACAAAAAAAAAAGTCTTTCGCAGCTTAAAGACTCCGAGGAAGGCCGGAATTACGGTTGAGTTTCTTAGGGCAGGAGGCGAAACCGTGTTGCGGGACCTAAAAGAGATTTTTAATTTTGTACTTCAACGGGGCGTCCCTCCAAAGGCATGGCTTGGAAGTGAGTTATTCTGTTTTTTAAAAAGGGTGACAATTCACTTCTTCAAAATTGCAGACCAATTTTACTTATTGGCCGTGTTTGCAATTGTTCAAGAGTCTTGGTGAATCGTCTCAGCCCAAAGCTTGACGAATTCCAGCCTCCGGTGCAGGCTGAGTTTCGCACAGGACTTAGCACCATGGATCACTAAGGCAAGTTGTATAAAAGACACATGAGTACATTCAGCCGCTGTGCCTTGCCTTTGTTGACAATGACGATACCTGAGGCTGTCCAGGAAGCTTTTCAGCGATGTCAGGTCGATTGGCGATACATCGAAGCACTGAGAGCATTATATGATGCTGCCTTTATGTCCGTTCTGATTCCAGGGGGTCAATCAAGGCCAATCCAATTGCATCAAGGAGTGCGACAAGTGGATGTTATTTCCCCGAAACTGTTCACTAATGTTCTGGAGGACATCTTAAAGACTTCATACTGGGCAGAAAACGTCATAAATATTAACGGCGAGTACCTCTCACATCTTTGTTCTTTTTATTGTGTTGGTCGAATCGTTGGAGAGAGTGCAACATGCACAGCCTAAGTGAATCCTGCCGACGTATTGGCCTTAGGATGAACTTTGACTACGTCGATGGTGCCATTGCCGAAGTCGTAGACGAGTACGGGCAACTATTGCAATTAGGTAGATATAACTTCGAGAACAAAGCCGATAGAAGGATTCAGTTGGGTTGGGCAGCATTCCGGAAGCTTCGTCACATTCTCAACTTGCCTCTACCGCAGAGTTTGAATACAAAAGACTTAAAGCAATGCGTTCTCCCCGTGTTGACCTACAAGGCCGAAACATGGTCTCTTAATTTAGGACTGGTCCGCTAGTTTGCGGTGGCTCAGCGGGCTATTGAACGTGCTATGTTGGGTGTTTCTTGCACTACGGAATTCGTAACGGAGTCATAAGACAGGCTTCTTTATTCTAATAAGTCAAAGATAAATTGTGTAGTTTTTGCGAAAATAAAGATTTTATTTATTTAATATATACGTTTTTCCATACAATTATGGACCGTCAAATTCTAATATCGTATCAGAAGTTTATGTTTTTTTATCGTCTTACCTGATAGCTCTTATATTTGAGCAGTAATTTTATTCGTTCTACAAAAGTGTAGTTCCGCTGCTCGTCGAGGACAAACATATCGCCAGTTTTGAACCAGCCGTCTTCAGCGAATGCCTCTCGAGTCGCGGACTCATTCATGTAATATCCCTGTAGTCGTGTAACAGTGAAAACAAACATTTACCTCATCATTTTTATACACACACTCACCACTCATTACGTAAATTTGATATAATTTTATATATAGACACACACATTACATGAATACGTTATCATTTTATAAACACACACATACATTACCTAAATACGTTGTAATTTTTAGTCAGGCCTACCACACAGATATTGATCTGACAGTATAAGGATTGCTTAAGAAATTGTTTTGTTAAGAATGGAATTATCCATTCAAGTGCAAGTTTCTTCCTCCGAATATTTCTTTTTTGGGCTCCATACCCGAAACGTAAAAACGGGATCCTATTATTAACACTCCACTGTTCGTCTATCCATATTTTTCTTGGTGCGCATGTCTGTCACCAGGTTGTATCTCATGAACCATTACAGTGATTGAATTATCACACAAAATATTTGCAGTCGACAGTAAATATAGTTTTTTCAACTTATTTACACTGTAATGGTCGTACCTCTCGTAGGTACGGAACCCAGTCCTACTTGGTCAGTTTTTTCTACCAATACCGGGTTTAAAGAGGACAGGAAGATAAAATGCCCCCTTTCCGCTCATCGCGCTCTGTTATGTGTCGTCTTCCTATTAAAAAAGCAATAATTTAAAGTACCTTAAACACATTCGGTCCTTTTATCCATAATTCCCCTGGTATATTTGGTTCTAGAATGTCTTCAGTCGTTTCGGGATTAATTATCTGAAATATTTTTCCTTGTTTACCATGGTACAGTTTTTCCAGGACTCATCAGGACGGGACATCCAAGATCATCATTATTATCATTATCAGCCGCATGACGTCCATTGCTAGACATTGGCCTCACCCATAGGGCGCCATCCAAGATACAAAAAAATACAGCGGCGTGATGGGTCTTTGTGCTCCTTATCGGAAAGAAATTCCTTTCGCTTTTTGATCTGCGTTTGCTGGACATTCATGATTAATATATTCATAATTTATTTTGTAAAATATCAAATTAACCGATTTAAATAAAAAGATACATGTAAAAAACTGGTTGTCTGTAAGTCAGTTTACGGACGATATAATTTTACATGATTACAGTCCACCAACTAATCTGTGAACGGATCGCTTGATGTAGGGAAGGAGACAACTTGTTACGCTCTCTCGCTCGTCGGCTCCGCCCAATCCGAACATTTACTGTCGTAGCACTTTTTCGTGCATGCGGATGCTATTATCGATTTATCACGTCGACGCACAAAGCTGCCCCGACAGACACGTGTTCTGTATGTGTACAGGGAATAAATAAATTAAATTAAAACCGGAAGTGCCTAGAAAAGGCGTTGTTACGCATTTTGGACGGTCCCAGCCCGCTTAGTGAGTATATACCGTTATAAGGAAAATGTACTAACGCGATACTGAAAGCATCCCAAAGGTAGTAAGACCGTTTTGTTCTTGATACTCTGAAATCCCAGGCCACAGAGCTCTGTCATGCCATACGCATTGTATAGAAATGTGTTAGGTGTAACTTTCTGAAACAATATAAAAACGAGTGATAAAGAAAAGCGCTTCAAGACCGAGAGTCCATATCAAGACAAATTGAATATGTCCATGACTGAATGAGGCATCCAGCACAGTTCTTTTATAGTATAAGGGTTTCCCCTTTCAAGTACTAATTAATCATAGGCGTCCACTTAATTGTTACGCAAACCGTTGCCTTCCTTCCTTTCTCCCCTCCAAATCGCCACCGGAACCATACATCGGAGTCATAAACTGATAGTACAGCTGTCAGCTCACCGCTGTATTATGTGATAGAGATCCCATAAGAGGTACCCCTCTTGCCGGCTAATTCGGTTGTAATGCAACGTGGCACTTTCACTAAAATGTAACTGTTTTTTAAACTTTAATAAAGATTAAAGCTAGCTGTTTATTATTTACATATAACTAGCGATTAGCCCCGCCTTCACCCGTGAATGAAGGAGCCAAATTATACAAAAATCTTGCTCAGGAAACGCTCTATTCAATAGCAAAAAACACATTAAAATCCGTTCAGTAGTCTTTCAGAAAATCAATCACATACATACAGACAGCTTCTGGAGAACTTGTTTTTTATAAAAGAAGAAGACCGCTACTTACTTGTAGCATGTTCATGAGGTCTTCATTGACAGCGCTTCCGCCCATACAAATTTCCAGAAAGCAGGTGAGGTCACACGTATGTTGTATCTTTACGAGAGACGTCAGTAACGTTGGGCTTAATATAGTATAAGACGGCTGTAAGAAACCCAATATTGTTAAAAAGTAATGTTAAGAACTCACGAAGCGGTTTACGCGTGTGCGCGATTGTATTTGACGGTTAGTAGTTAACGGTTTCCGCCCACGTGTTTTGGGATCGGTTGGCGGTATGGAATCTAGCTGCCCGTTCACCGTGTTGTGAGTTTTGAAATAAAACCACAAACCGCCACTGCCGCGGGCCTGGGATAAAATTGCTTCGTGAGTTCTTAGTGTAAGTGTGTCAGCTAAGATCCGTGTCACTTCAATTTAGGCGGCCGATGGCATCTGAGTGGTTTTAGTGGATATTCGGTTCATCCGCGAGTCCCACACACCCAGCGGATCGTACCCAAGACTGCCACCGAGCAGTGCGTAAATGGAATGCATTTACGCACTGCCCATTAATTTAGAAGAAATGGGTCAGGTAACATTCAAATGGAGTTTACTCCTCAACATATAATTTTTAAGTGACCGGTGCGCGTTATAAGCGACCTCAGCATGGTAAAGCTTATTTCACATGGTATTCTTATATTTTTTTCAAACATTGGAGCTTAATTCGTAAAAATTTTAAAATGATTTTCGACTATGTATGTAAGAACACATGTAAGTATGTAGACTTGAAGCTATAAATACAAATACCATTTAGTGTACACTTGAGGGACACTATATTACGTTTACAATCAAAAGTAAAACGTTATATTATGGGTTTACTACACAAATATGACCCAAAACAATATATTTTAACAATTAAGTGTACAATAGACTGACCTATTTCTTTAAAGCAATCTCTTCCAGGGCAATGAAGTTGTATGCTTTGGCTTTTCTCATGACAGAATATATAAGCTTAGGCTGTATTGTAGCCAATGACTATGTTTGGGTAAAGGAACGAATTTGTTTGAAATTTGGTACAGTTAGAATAATATGTTTAGATTTTTTTTACCTTGCAAAAAAAAAATGTTTTCTTGAGATATATTTTTGAGCAAACAAAACCGCGAAATACACCTAGTTACCTTAAATTTGTTAATTATATTACAAGCCAGTTCTGGAGTTAGAGGAACTGATGATTCTAAACGGACGATCTTGAATATGGCCGCCGATAGGTATTGGTATATACTTGTCAGCCACTGTAGCGGTGCGCCGACTAGCGCCATATGCACAGGACTTGGAAAACGCCGATATTGAGACCTGTATATATAATCTGACTTCAACATATTATTTTTTTCAAGCAGCGAAAATGCTGTTGGGTACATACTCCGATAACCTACTTATATAGGTTTTCACGACCAACTTATAAGAATTGTTGATCGTCAGATGCTTTATACAAAATGGTGCTTTATTTCGTTGCAGAAGGGCTGTGCATGTCGAGATAGGATCGAATGAACCGCCGTATTACATTATGAGAAACCATTTTAAAAACAGGGCTGTTTTGCTTTGTGGAGGGTCAATGATTAATCTGATTGTCTTTAATATGGTGGCTGAGGTTAATCCTCGTATGCAGACAGTGATAGCGATCAATACAAGTATGAAATTAGACGATGTGTTTTGAGTGCAAGTAAGAACTAACCGAACCACAAGAGCTTAGCAACCTTGGAACCAACCCGGACATAGCACTTTTATTTATCTGCATGCGCCCTTGTTGTTTTCCTGGCAAGCAACACCGCGATTGTTAAAATTGCGAACTCAAACCTGCGAAAGAGGCGGATAATAACTCGCTTTATTTTAACACGGCTGGTTTTATTGAATAACGTATGATGCCAAACAATTTCTGGTGGAATTTCACTCAGGCGTGATCAATCTTGCAAATTTTTGACCCGTCGCAATAGTTAACGACCCTCTGTTTAAAATAATGTTATATAGTGATTTAGACAACCCGATAGCGACATGCGTTAATAAGTCCACAAATATAACTCATAGACTTTTATAATTTGTCATGTTCGTGCATCCAGTGGCAGACTTCCCCTTAGGTACTCGGAAATCATTTTCCGATGAAAGTTTACATCGGAAAATTTTAAAAATGGCATAAACGAAACATAAAAAGACATCGAATCTAAATACTCCACTGCGTACCTCCCGTGAGTACGGAACCATCGCATGGCCTCGGTGTGCGACCGAGTGAGTTGTAATATTAAGTCATTAATAAAATTTCGATGGTACCAACGACAAAATTCAGCCCGAATATACGCAGTAACATTTGAGTATCAACTGAAAAATTACTGTCTTGCCAAGTCAAGTATATTACACAGACGATAACGTCCATGCCGGAAACCCTATATCTTTTAAAACGAATGTCGTCGACATAATGAGACGTGACAGGGAAGTGAATGTGAGTTGCCATTGTAAACATTTGTGTTCCATCTAAGTGAATACCGTCCGCATTAAGTTTGTGAACTACTTTTATCACAATTGCACCTATTCAAAGGCCCTATACTCTCCAAATTACCGAACCACTCACACTTCGAGAAACACTATATAAATTTTTTGTATCGTATTAGAATATTGTTATTTTTTGTTGTACTCTATTTTAGGGCTTCAATTGTCAGTTGTATTATTTGATTTATTTCAAGCTGTGTTTCATCAATAAGATCTCAGACCATATTATTGTTACATTTAATTGAAATATGTGATACTATAGTTCATAATTTCATAATAAATCCCTTATCAGTTTTGTCAAATTAATCTCCTTCGCCCCTGACTAGTTTTAATATAATAGCTTCGTCTAACTGTTCCTATCGTGTCTAACTATTCCTGTCATGTTTTTATGTTTCGGAGGGACCTACTACTGATTGGCGGCGCTTGTCCAGCCTTAAAAGTTCGACTGATAACGGAAGACTTTTTGTCTTCTGGTTTTAGGTAGACCATAGGGGGACAGACCCCCCTCCTTTCCCGCAGATGGGAAGATGCAAACCGGAATTTTTTTGGACATTACCCTATCGTGATTATTTTTGGGACCGAAAAACGGGAAGCGCGCACGATGCCGTTTAATGTTACGGGACGTGTATAAGGATAGTTGATCTCGTCTTTCGGTTTGGCTTGTCAGAGGAGGCCGGCCTCCTCCCCCACCCTCTGACGGGTGGGGTCGATTTGCGCTTCAAATCGGCTAGAAGCCGTGATCATTATTTAGTTTTTATTTTTAGAGCTCTCTAAGATCGCGTTATATTATTTCTACATATTCCTGTCATAAAGGCACTATCTTTTATATATACTAGTATACTACCATAGATACAGCACTGAGATCGCGAAGTTCTTGTGAGTGGTTTCGGCAGCCTTCGGTGGCCCCGTGGTGCCGCTCGTTGATATCAAGAACGCCGAAGTATCTGTAGCATCGAAATCTGTAGCCCTGAAAACGTAGGTTTGTTTTTAAAATAATTTGACACCAATCGAACTTTTTTACATTACATGAGGCCAAACTGAGAATCGGAGCCTTTTTAAGACTACCGACGCCTGATAACATTTGCATAATTACTATGCCGATGCGTTGCTCTCCCTTATTCCTCCCCCGAATAAGCCACCGGCTACTCACAAACAACACGAAACTAAAAACGGTAGGTATCACTTTACAGCTGTGTCATGTTTGGTTTGTGAGAGTTACCGTCCCGTTCGTGCCGCCCGATTCCGCTGCATGCAAGCATCTGACTACCACTTACTACAAATGTAAACTCACTTAAAATCTTCGACCGACGAATCATCACAAAACTTGTCGAGAAAATCAGTAAGACTGCAGAGATAGTGGTTCTTATCAAAAGTCACTACAGTGGCATTTAACTCCATCTTGTTGAGAGCCAGTTGTATATTTTGCGCGCTTTTCCCATGACAGAATATAAGCTTTGGCTGTATTATAGCAAATGTACTTTTTATTTCCACTGAAAAAAAGGATATATTCATTTTGTAGCCTCATTTTTTTTTATTCCAACTTGAATGCTGTGGAAGCGAAGAGAAAGAGAAGCCGAATACAGCTCCATCGGATTGCTATGAATTCTCGTAGGTGTAACGAGAGTTTGGGATGGAAAGTAACCTACCGCCCCTCTCCCGCAGATGGAAGAGATGTATCCCGATATGAGAGTGTTGGTTATAGCTAATTTATTTATTATTATCATAGCCTGAGGGACCGAGGCCTCCTTTCTGCCTGTTTAAGGCCTATGTCTTATGATTGTTGGTGAGTGGTGATATGGAAGTATTGTGCACGGGCATGTGTGAACCTCGTCCGGATTGCCGGACACGCAGGCTCTAGTCCGCTTGGTGGATCAGGGGGTGGGGGGGG
>JAFELO010001635.1:37909-49137 GCA_017140195.1 Eumaeus atala
CCCCCCCTGGCGGAAGCAGTCGATTTGCGCTACAAATCAGCAGGAAACCGTATTTTTGATTTATTTATTATTAGAGCTCTCTAAAGTCGCGTTATTTTATTTCTAACAATCTAAGCTCTCAACTTACGGATTCGAACCCGGGCTCGTTTCCGTAAGCGGTGTGTGAGTTTGTCATTCTGTCGGTCACATGTGTTATAACTGTGTCACTATATGTTTCATCGCTCGACTGGTACGAGTGGTGTATACGATATTGGTTCTAGCAGGAAAAATGCACTTACACACCATCCAGCCGACCCAAGGGGGATAGTACGTACTCCGTGAGGCGGTGTACTTGTAGTGGGCCGTATGAGACGGAGATTGTTCGCTGACGAAGTGATCACATCTCCCATTTATGAACCTGGGTATAGCCTTCTTGACTTCTCTTTCGAGTCGTCTGATGGCTTGCCTGCACACTCTGCCTCCGTTGCGATCGTGCAGACGTTCCGACGCATTGTTTCAACTGATTAGGTCCCTAACGTCGTCAGAGAGAGTTAAACGGTCCTCTTGGACGGTGGAGATCTGTCTTGACGATTCTCCTAGTTTGCTAACCAGTGGGGCGGTGACTATGGATGAGGCCGCGATACAGATTGAGGAGAGCCTATACTAGTGAGGGATACTATTGAGTTCACTCGATTTGACGTTTGCTAAATTATCTTTTAGTAATTTATAGTCGATGATCCTTTTCTTTATTTTAATATTTCTACTAAATCTATTACCTCCTATCCCTATTAAAACGGGTATATGGTCCGAGTTAAGGTCGTGTAACGTTACAGCCGTCCTGATGACGAGTAAAAAGGTGAGGGCATGCAGTCTTATCTGGTAGTTGTCCGAGACCCCTGGCTGAAACTTGAATGGTCTTTTATATATATTGTTATATTTTCATAACCACTAATTTTAACGGATTGTCCTTCATTCCTTATATTTAATATTTGAAGGATATAGTGCTATCAGATCTTCATGTTACATCTCAGTTTAATAAACAAAAAGAAAAAGAAGGAGTAGAGCCTTTTATGAAATAATAATTCGTGCATTGTGACACTAATATGTAGGTTCTCAGCGAAAAATAAAAAACTATTTAACCATGATTGGGAATGGCACATAGTGCCAGCCATCCCAAATATATCCATCCTCAACCTCCCCAAAGGAAAAAGAGCGACATTTCTTCTACATAGGGACATTAAGCCTGACAGTCAAAGATGACAGGTATACTTTCATATAAAATATGTACGTTTCAAAACATATTGCTACATGATTACACATGTACGAACGAGAAATCATTATACACATACTAATAGTGTAAGAGAGATCGCACATGTCGGTTACAAACGTTTCTTCACTTTCAAATTTTGCTTATTAGTTAAATAAAGTGAACTTCGTTCTATGATAGATTAAAATTGAAAAATTTTAGTTTCATTATTAAGAACAGCAATTAATGGAATGTCATCTATCGAATTTAGTCCTTTGTTCAACGTCATAAAGTTTAATTTTCTGTACTTTCTTGTTGTATGCTGTCACATTGAACTTTATGCAATTGGAATATTTGTGATTTTAATACGATGTTATATTCTATAACAGTAAACTAAATCATGTTGCTCTAATCATTATTTGTTTGACGAATTATGATAATTGTTACGCTTGTTAGTGTTATTAATGACCATATAATTTTGGTACCTACAATATATTAATTAGCATTAAAGAAGTAAATAAGTTATTGCATATATACATTGATTCATAAATATGTCCTATGTATTCATTTTAATGTTCATAAGTGATTTATAAAATACCTAGACAAAATCGCGAAATGCGACAGTGCCGCCTAATCTACAACTACTCACGTTTGGTGGGTACTATTTCAAAATTAAATCTTTCTGACGCGAAAGCAAACAAAATAAATATTGAAAAGAGCTACGGTTAAGAATTTAAAATTACACTTGACTATACAGTATAGGTAATAATAATAATATTCCTATTTGCTGATGATACGTCTTTTATTACTAAACACAAGCGACAGAAAACTATTTGTGACGAGGTAAATTGTACTCTCTCAAATATCCATTGGTTTAGTGATAATAATTTATTACTGAACAGTAAAAAAACTAAATGCGTTAAATTTACATTGCCTAATGTCAGGCAAGTCCCAGCCAATTTACTTCGCTTTCGGCATTACGGATTCGGATTCGACAATGTTCCTAAGAAGTTCCTGTAGTGGGGTCTCCATATCACAAAACTTGCGAATAGTCTTAGTTCGGCAGCATTCGCAGTAAGAAAAATCAGACAAATTTCAGATGAAACTTCAGCAAAATTTGTTTATTTTAGTGTTTTCCACAACATTATGTCTAATGGCACACCGATGTGGGGTGACTTGAATATTTTTGTACTGCAGAAGCGGGCTCTTCGTGCAATCTACAAGTCTACAAGCTAGCCTCCAACACATCACTTAGGGATCAATCTAAGGAAACCAGTGTACAGACCGTTTATCCTCAATACATTTTAGACAATGTCCTGTATGTGCGTAAGAATATGAATGAATTTAGCATGACAGCTGATAATCAAAATAGAAATACTAGCAGCAGGCACAAACTGGTTGTACCAATTTATAGACTTAGCAGAGTAAGGAGTTCCCTTCTGGGGCAATGTATACGCCTTGTCTATAGTCTATAGTCTATCAATTCATAAATTGAGCAAAGTTGTGAAGGATCGTTTGTATCGTAAAGGATATTATTAGCCAATACAGTTCCTGACAGGTACCACACCTTGGACTCTCGCCAAACGCTCTCCTCAGGCTGTTTCGGTGAAATTTTAATGTTCACTGTTTAAGTATATACAAGTGATTGTAATTTTGTATTATAGAATTATGTTTGTTATCGTTGAGTTAATTGATGTAATTGAGGACAGACCCACAGAGTTTGTCGACGTTTCCGGGTTACACCAGCCGAGGTCACGAACCGACTGTAGTAACAAACGTGAAAGTCTCGAAACGATTTTTTAAATTCTATTTTGAATAAAAATATTTTCACTTCATTTCATTTCATATAGATAAGAAGATATTTTGTACGCAAACCGTACTTATAGAAAATGGTTCTATGATTACCGTTGTTACCATAATCTACTTACAATAGTATTATCAATGTATATTCGAAGAGTGTAGTTTGCATAATTGATGTGTTCCCCTATTGTAGCATTGCACAGAGTCGGTAATATTTTGTTGAAATAGACGATGATGGCTTGACCTACTGTATAATAAATAAAAATTAGTAAAACCTTATAAAAATAATATATATAATATAGAAAAGTCAAAGCTATAATTACCTGACCCACTTATAAGTCAGTTTTTACTAAGTATCCTAATAGTACTTTAAATTTGGTACCATATTTAAAGTTTTTAGGCATAGTAGTTTCGACCTTTTACTTTCTGGTGAATAAATGCTGGTGAGCACTAAGAAAGGGCTTAAACTTCTAAAAATATTTTTTTTTCATATTCAACCACTAAGGTCGTGAAGTAGGAGTGAAGTGTATATGGAGTTTGACCATGTTGCGTAGGTGAAACAATTTATATTTAAATAAGTAATTAGTATGTCGGGGCATGACTCACTTTTACTCAAATTTAGCCCGAATGATCCGGGTTATAATGTTGAAAACAATCTAAATAACCTTACCTGCATCAGTCAGTATATAAAGTGGCTTCCAAATGTTAACAGTAAGAGCTCCATAAGTGAAACAAATATTTAAGAGCTCAAATATATTTATTATCAATTAATTTTTGGTTCATATATTATTATTTTTACATGGTACTTCTTACGTGATGCAGAATCCAAAACCCGTCAAGATTCCAGATCAACAAAGAATAAATCGAAAGGATAAATCGTCTTAGTTGTCTGACTGTCCCTGCGAAATTATTGTCACCGCACGTATTGTCACCGCACGTATTGTTCCGACCGGGCATTTATCTGTGTTACCTACATAGACTTGCTCACCGACTTGTGGCAATGGCCTCCACCCCCTTAGTGTGTCCACATAATCGAAATTTTATAGACTTTTGGGGCAAAATATAGCATAGTTAAAAAAAATACTTTAATAGTTTAAAACATGATTGCAGTGGGTTCTACTGCCGTTTCTAAACCACCTAATTTCACGGTTCTCACCAAGTAGGAGGCACCTAGTACGTTAGACGCAATAAGACAATACTATTTTCTTTTCAATGCAGCGGCCATTAATTTCAACTTCTTGCGATCAATTTTAGACGTAGGCGTCATAGGAATTGCTTTTAAAAATTCTACACCACCTCTCAACCGCTTCCAATCAATAAGGTTATCTGAAAATAACAGCATTAATTAGTGTTATTTATGGTAGGCGAAAGTGTTAAACCTCACAAATTTTAGTCTCAAAACTGATATTTTGTTTTTTCATGTATATAGGTTTCTTATATCTATATTTTCAGTGATATGAGTAGAATTTTGGGATTTCTTCAAACTATTCTACCGTAACTTTTTCATTGTTGCTAATTTTCTTGATTCATCGGAAACTCGGATGCTATAGTCAACATATACGCAAGACATACAGTGGCAAACACAAAATGTGTACCGGTAAGTTCCGTTTTTCTTTTTACATTTGGGTGGAGGGAGTGCCATGCTGCATTGAAGGGCAATTGGGCCGGCACGACCGTGGAGGTACCTCTCGCTCGAATGATACCGGCGTAAAGTGACATCTTGAGTGTCGCGTTTCTTGCGGTTTACGGTGGCAATGGGCCACCATGGTCGGAGAAAGGGAGTTATTTTAATATAGCATAGGGGGCAAACGAGGAATCACCTTTTGACGAAAACCGACACCTATAGATATTCGCATGATTGTTACGCAGATGCGTTGTCCTCCTATCACCCCCTCCCCCCCACCGCAATGTGACACCGGATACTCATAAACCGCACGAAACTCAACAGCGACTCTGCTACTAAGCGCCAGTATCAAGTGAGCGAGAGGTACTTCCCCGTCCGTGCCAGACCAATTTCGTTGCATACGAGGATGTAGTGTCATGCATCATGCATGCCATTACCTCCTATGCAGCATGGTACTAGCACTTCGTATTACATGGTATATAGTCTGTAGTATTCGTCGTTAGCGCGTCCAAGGAAACAAAAACTCAGCTTTATATTATCAGTAGAGATCACAACAATTTTACCTTTGACTATATCTTCTATTTCGTCTGCGCTGACGGCGGACCCCTCCCGACGCACCACGAACGCCACAGGTAAGTCTCCGTCCACCTCGTCAGCTATACTTGACACTGCAACTGCGGCCACCCCGGGATGCCCTGATATAACATTTTCCAATTCTACTGGCGATATCTAAAAAAAAAAATATTTTTTTATTAGTGTAGGAGGAAAACGAGAAATCCGAGGCCCTCCATGTCTACCGACGCCCATAAACATTAGCATAATTACGATGCCGATGCGTTGTCCTCCTTTTCATTTGCTCCCCCCAAAAAGATGATTATGAAAGGTCCTTAAGTGTCAGTACACTGCTGTATCAGCCCTTATCAGTCCACTGCTGGACAAAGTCCTCTTTCAATGAACACCAATACGGCCGAGGTCCTGCTACTCGCATCTAACCCGGACCGGATACTACACGGCGATCGTCTTCCCACCTGGTGAACAGTCGACCAACACTTCGTTTCCCTAAACGCGGCCTCCACTCCAGAACCTTACTGGTCCATCTGCAATCAGTTCTTCTGAGTATGTGACCAGCCCATTGCCACTACCTCTTACTAAAATAAAACTAATATTTAGTTAATTAATACTATAAAAGAGCTCTACACACCGGATAATTTTTATACTTCAGCATCATCTTACACCGGTCCACGTAGTAGAAGTTCCAGTGCGCGTCCCTGTACATGATGTCGCCGGTCCTCAGCCAGCCATCTCGGATTGTTTCAGCAGTGTCTTCCGGACAGTTGTAATAACCCTGCATATAAGCATTAACTAGACTGTGCACAAAAGATTTAAGTTGAGAATTTACGCTTTGAATTTCCAAGTACCTAATTTTCTCAAATTAATACATTAAAATAATCACTATATATAGATACTTTTGTGTGGTGCATAGACCTTTTTTTTCTTACGGGGGAAACGCCATTACGCGGCTTCACCGGCCCTGGGTGGGGTCCAGTGGTGTGTAGGGTTCACTTATCTTCTAACGATCTGTCTTCCTATATATAAAACAATGTTACCAAAAGCTGTCTGTCTGAATGTGATCGATTTTGTCAACATCTATTGAACGAATTTCCATGCGGCTTCCATCCATGGACAGACCGATTACCGAGGAAGGTGTATAATTTGTTGTTTGGTATCCTATTGAGCCCGGTCGAAGCCGGCGTGGATCGCTAGTATTATATAAAAGCAAAATGCCACATATACCCTGGCACATCGCGAAATCTCAGGGTGTGTTTTTGGGTTGATATTTGTTTGAAACTTCGTTACTACAAGCGACTATCAGTAATTTCTTCCAAATTATATGCGGATGAAATCACGGTGCCGAGCTAGTTAAAAATGCAAAGTGTTTAAAAAGAAAAGAAAATACAAATTACCTTGCAAACTGTTGGCCCTTTCAACCAGAGCTCCCCAGGCGTGTTCGGTTCTGTTATGTCTTCCAAAGTATCCATGTTGACAAGCTAAAAAGAAACAACAAATCTAAATTACTTTTTATATAAAAGTTAAGCTAGACCGACTTTATGTATCAATGTACAGCGGAAACTACTGTATCTGGAAACTTAAAATTTGGTAAAGAGCCGCAGCGGAATCTTTCATTATGAGTGAGCAAAAAAAAAGTATTGTTAGAAATGTCTACTCTAAAAACACGCCCTGTGTTTTTGGGGTTGGTGTTTTAAATAAAACTTTGTTTCTACTACTGTCAATTCTTGCAAATTACACGCGTATCTGCATATGTCGTAACGAGAATTCGAAGCATTACTGAGTTTGATCTGCTTTAGAAACCATTTAGGCTTCGGTTTATTTCACACTAAATGTGCAGTACATTGACAAAGTGGTATACATCTTTGGCCGCAGTTCATACGTCCCTGGGTGGGAAGTCCTCAGATATAAGTGTTTGGGCTCTTAAAAACACAAAACAATAGAATTGGATTCAGGCAGTCGGCGGTTCTACACCTAGTAATACACCCTGCCGTGTCTCTCGAAAATCACTTGAGAGAATAGTTTGTAATCAGGTGACAGAATATATCAATATGACTAATATACCACCTATCATACAGCCGGGATTTCGGAAATATCACAGCACAACCTTTGGCTGATGTATTCGATAAGGTATTGATGGCTCAGGAAAACGGTGATGCAACTGTTTTGGTTCTCTTAGACTATTGGTGCACTTTTGACACAGTAAACAGAGCCTTACTATTAACTAAATTAAAATACTATGATTTTTGCCACAACACGATGTTAATGTTATGAGTTTCTTAAATGAGCGTACACAAGTAGTGGAAGTAAAAAACAACGATGTTTCTACGTCGAGGTCTAAAAAACCGAGTTTAGCGAACAGGGGCGTCCCCCTAGGCTCAATCATCGGCCCACTATTGTTTGCTCCTTACTGTGCTGATATAATAAAAACATAAAATATTGCAGATGCCACATTTACGCGGATGATATACAGATTTACATTTCATGCAGCACGAGAACTGCAGTGAGAAAACTGTATTCAGATCTATCAAATATATCGGGTTGGTCCAAAACAAACGACTTGGTGCTCAACTCCGATTTAACAAAATATATGGTTCTCGGTACCAGGAGACAAATTGACAGAACACTTTTGAACATACCTATAATAAAAATTTTAAATGAGACGATTGAGCGAGTAGCACGTAATTTAGGAGTACTTATATATGAAAAAATTTGGTTCGAACAACAAATCATGACCACAGTCCGTAACTGTTTATATAGATTAAAAGTGTTGTATTTAAATTGTGTGAAGCGCTAATACTGCCTTAATTTTTCGTAAACTCACCAAAACCTAAGTTTAGTTCAAATTTGTAATAGATTACTGTGTATTTAATAAGTGACAGTGTAACCTGGAACGGAATGACTGGCATCCAAGATACAGGCGTAAGCCTAGTTAGGATGACAGTGGTTGTCTACAATTACCTACAGTGAACGGGTGCTATTTTATACTAGTAAAAGTGTAATTGTTTAATTTTAATTTTGTTATTGCATTTAGATACGACAATAAACATAAAAATGATAGCTTATATTTATTATTGTGTGTTTAAACAGTGAACATTTGCACTAAGTATTTAATGTAATTTCTGTATGATTAAATACATAAATTTAAAAAAAATCTGACGAAGTTGAATTAGGCCTATGCAGTAAATGGGCCGTGTCTCTTTACACGGTCAAAAAACCTGATAAAAAAGTGCAAAATGTATGCGCCCGTTACTGTTGCTCCCACCTCCAACCTCGAGAACATGTTTCACCATATATAAATAACGCAAAGATGCTACAAGTGGAACAAAGACGGCATGTCCATTTGGCAACATTGCTCTTCGGTATGATAAAGTTCAAAACACCCTCATACCTACATAGTAAGCTGCAATGGTCTCGAGATAAGCAGCATGATTAATAATATGAGAGCAGCGGAAGACATGCTTGTATCCCATCGCCATCGCATCGCGATGTTCAGAGGTAGCTTAAGGCACTTGGCCACCAAATGTTGGAATACGACCTCCAATACATCATCATCATTATCAGTACTTATCGGTCGACTGCTGAACATAGGCCTCTCTCATAGAACGGATACTGCACGGAGATCGTCTTCCCACCTGGTGTACGATCGACTAACACTTCGTTTTCCTAAACGCGGCCTCCACTCCAGAACCTTACTGGCCCATCTGCCATCTGTTCTTCTGAGTGTGTGATCAGCCCATTGCCACGTGATATCGGATACTTTAGTTCTCTGCATTACGACTTCATGACGAATTCAGCCGGACGGAGAAACAGCCAACATAGCACGTTCAATAGCCCGTTGGGATATCGCAAACTTGCGGACCAGTCCTAAATGGTATGGTCCACGGCCGAAACATGGCCTCTTAGGCCATGTTTCGGCCCCGTGGGTCATCACGGGGAGAACGCATTGGTTAAAGACTGTTGTATTCAAGCTCTGTGGTATCAGCGACGTGAGAATCCGACGAAGCTTCCGAAATGCTGCCCAACCCAACTGAATCCTTCCATCGACTTCCTTCCCGAAGTTATGTCTACCTAATTGCAACAGTTGTCCGAGGTAGACGTATTCGTCAACGACTTCGAGAATTGCACTATCGACGTTGACCGGCCTAGGGAGAACGTGTTCGTTGAACATGCCCTTTGTCTTGTCCAAGTTCATCCTAAGGCCAATAGGTCGGGAGGATTAATTTCGGCTGGGCAACATTTTCTGCAAGCTCTCCAACGACGCCAACCCGTCGGTGAAACGAAGATGTGACAGGTACTCGCCGTTAATGTTTATGCCCAATTCTGCCCAGTTTAAAGTCTTAAAGACGGCCTGCAAAGCATTACTGAACAGTTAAGGGGAAATAACATCCCCCTGTCGCACTCCTTGACGCAATTGGATTGGTCTTGTTTGACCTCCCGGAATCAGAACGGACATAAAAGCATCGTCATACAATGCTCTCAGTACTTTGACGTATCGCCAATCGACTCATGAGAACAAGTCGTAAGTCACCCCTCTTAAGAAAACAAAACAACGTCACTGGTAAGCCATGCCTTGGGAGATACACCCAGCTGAAGGACAAAATTAAAAATCTTTTCTAGCTCTCTTAATACAGGTTCGCCACTTGCTCTAAGAAACTTGACTGTAATTCCGTCCTTCCCCGAATACCTACCCCCTTTAAGCTGCTCAAGAGCCAGAATAATCTCACTCAAATGTCGTGTTATGCTTGCGCGCGGATCGTTTTTTAGGATATCGGGATGAGGAGCGCGCGACGTATACAACTTGCTATAGACAGCTTCAATCTCAGATAAGATCCCAGGCTTAGAAGAAACGGTACCCCAGAAGCAGTCCTAATCTTTGTCAGATGACTTCTTTCCAAGCTCCTATTGTGCTCAATCGCTTCTGTGACCCGTTGTGTACTTGAGCTGTGACTGGCTTGGCGTATTAATTTGCGGTTTCGCTTTGTAAAAAGCTTAAAATCAGTAGACGTAATGTCTTCGTGTGCACTGCGTTCCCTCATAAGTCCAAGAGTCTCATCTGAGAGTTTAACTTACCTGCTCGTGTACTTACTCCTACAATATTCTTCGTCTACGTCCCGCATGCAACCAATCACGCCACTCATTGCCTCGTCAATTGCTATTGTAGTTTCGGATATATCTGGGGCATCGAACCGGTGTTTTAATTCCACTTCTAATTTTTCGGAATCTACCATGGTGTCGGTGATCACTTCCGGTTGTAAATCTGTTGATAACGGAGATATGCTTTTGGTCCGTCACAATAAAGTCAAACTCGTTCCTTGCACAGTATCGGGGCTCTACCATATACACTTCCTATGGTGCTTCTTTTTTAAATAGAAGTTTAATAAGAAGAGGCCCTCTGTATCGAGGAAGTTTACCAGCATTTGCCCCCTGCGATTTCAACTTCTGACTCCATATGGTCCCAGGCTCGATTCCACACCATTACTTACTCCCACTTTGGCATCAAAGTCCCCCATAACAACAAAAAAGTGGGCCTTACAAGTGTTATGTAAGGCTTTTGAGACATCCTCATAATAAGCCTCCACGTCGTTTCATTTGGTTTCGGACCGGCGCCACTGCTGCCTGCCGCCGGTTCGATTGATGGAACCGCCGTCACACTGCGTGAGCGCTGTCCAGTACTCCCGTCTATTTCACTTTCACTATGAAACAGACGGGACACTAAACAACCAGCTCACTGAAGCCTCTTTGTTGTTCAAAGACTAGTGCCCTTTACGAATCTGACGTCACCCTGGTCTTGGATTGAGGTTAAGGGTATTCTGAGACCGCCCCTACACGGCTATACGACAATCACAGACCATAAAATATTTTAAAACTAAGGTAAAGGCTTACTTGTTTGGACAGCAAACATCTTCTTGAGTACAACTTGTTGCGATGAGAATTCTAAAAAGTGCGGTACTTGGTTTGCTGCGTTCTCTCTTGGTTCGCTGGTCTCGGATCTCACATTAGTTCATTGAA
>JAFELO010001635.1:75356-255210 GCA_017140195.1 Eumaeus atala
AAATAATGTTATTGATAATAATATAGTCTAACAATTTACAATATAATATAGCTTAAAATAATGATTATTAATTGTTTTTTTTATGTTCATAATAAAATTGGCCATTTTATTGAAAAACACGAACAAAAGAAATCACGGGAAAAAGATAAATTACTGTTCTTGTCACTATTGTTTCTTCTTATTAATAACGCGTATGTCCTCCTCTCTTAGCAATACACTCTAGAAGCCTTGTATGCATTAGTTTAATTTATGGATTAAATTATGGATTAAATTCCTCACGTTTTCATCTGGAATCTCCTCCCAAGCATCTTTTAAAGCGTCAATCAGCTGCTGTTGTAGACCCCTTGCTCATTCTCTCTAACTTTTCGTTTCAATTGGTCCCACAATTGTTCGATCGGATTTAAATCCGGACTGTTAGCTGGCCATGCTAATACCTTCGAGGACAGTTTGGGTTGATCAAACTGTGTGTGCAGGGGCATTATCTTGCATCAGGATGAATCCAAGCCACTCGCTGTGCAGATGGGATCACTTGTTCTGCAGTTAAGGTACCCTAATTTGAAATGGTGAGCTCGGTTTTACAGTGTAGACATATTCGACCCCAAACCATTAGGTCGGAACCACCGAAACGGTCTACTTCTTAAATGCAGGAGTCCGAAAACCGCTCATCGCGTCGTTCCAAACTCTAACACGCTGTTCATACTTTAAAAAAATTACTTTGCACCCGTCTGTTAAAAACACCATGCCCCACTGGTTAATCCCCCAGTTCAAATACTGACGGGAGACACTTGAATCGGTTTGCACATTGAACCCAGCTCAGAGGGATTCGACCAACTCGTCGTCTTGACGTTTGCTGGTCACCGTGCAATCGATTACGTATGGTTTGATCACCGACACGGGTACCCGTCGTCAGCCGCAGCTGGTGCTGTGACTTACGGGCCGCTACTGTACGGTCACGACGAGCACTTAGTCTCCTGGCAACACTGCCAGTGTCTTGGACGCTTCCAAGTTCCATAATTTTGGACAGCTCTTCGAGAAAAACCAGAATGCTAATCCACGTAACGCTGAGAACGTCCTTCTTAAATAATAGTTATGGCTCTGGTTGCTGTAATTGTATCCATGGCCCTTCGTACTAGTGGCATGATTAACGCAAGATAATCAATGAATCAATTAAAATTGAAAAAGTAATACTTCTTTCCTAAAATAACCGAAATTAGTAAAGAAGACTTTCGAAGGAAAACATAAGAATAACATCCAATAATTTTGTTTCTTAAAATGATGGTCAATACTTTCAAATTAGGAACACGAACACATAAAATAAAAAGGCATAAAAGAGATCAGGCACCAAATAGTTCGTAATATGAATATAATGCTACTTGTCAGTTACTTTCAGTTTACTAAATTGCACTTAAATGTAAATAAACTAGTGGCCCCTATTTTGTTTTGTGTAGTATATAATTCTAATGCACCTTATACACTATAATATTATAATGTATAAGATGCACTGAAAACTGTTATTCAGTGCAATCATCTAGTGTAAAACGTTTAAAAATTTAATATATAAACTAGAAACTGCTTACCAACAAAATCAAACCTTAATTGGTAAAGATACTGGATTTTTATTTTTAAGTTACAGTAAGTAAATATATTGCGTGTAGTGTGCGTGAACCTTTTTTCGTGGAAGTGTTGATCACTGGTTCATGGTGTAGGAGTGTGCAAAACGCCATAAAAATCATATTAACTTTAGTTGTCTAGTGAACGCCATCTATTAGTGCCTCTGTGAAGTGATATAGCCGTGTGATTGATTAGTAAGGTACGACATCTAGTGTGTTACTAACCAACTAACTATGAAGTGTAAAGCGTGCGGGAAGTTTCTCTCTTCCTCGACAGCAGATGCCATTGGGCCATCTGGCAAAGCTAAGGTACATGTCAGACCAGAACACCAGTACCGGCTAAGGCCCACGCAAGGTATATGAACACTGGCGGCGAAGGAAATATGTTACAACAGTTCTTTTCCACCCCTGTCGCATCCGAGAGCTCAGATGACTTAGGGTTTAACTTCAGGTCCGAACTTAAAGCTGCCTTGACAGACATGATGACCAAAATGCGCTACGAGTTCCAGCTGCTTCTCGAAGACATGGGTGAGCGACATATAGAAGAGAGGCAACTGCTTCATACGTCTCCGTCATATCATTCGGATGTGGACAAAATAGTTAGTCAAATGAAAAGCGACCTTAATGACAGTGAACAAGAGCTACTTTTCAACGATATCGGCATAACCAATTTACCAGAGGCCAACGGTGAGAATGCAATGCACACCGCTCTCCTAATGCCTTCCAAATTACATCTAAATATTGACGAGCGGAACATCGTCAGCGCGGAGCGGGTCGGACCTCGCCGCATCATCGCCACTGAGTCGTCGTCAACGCCAGGCCTGCTACCCGTCCGTCCACGGAGTCTCGTGGTCCGGCTGACGCGCCGCGACCTGCGCGACCAGTGAATGGCGAACGCGCGCACTCGCCGCGGTGCCATCTCCGCCGACCTCAAGTTGCCCGGCCCACCAGTGCGGTTCTAGGTCAACGAACGGCTCACCAAGCAAAACAGACAATTGTTTCGGGAGGCACGAGAATTGGGCAACCAGCTCGGCTGGAAATACGTTTGGACTAAGCGAGGACGCGTCTTGGCCTGACAGAAACCGGGGGATTCCCTATACATTATTCGTACTGAATCTGATATACGACAGGTTTTTGGTGTCCCAACTGAATAATGTGTATAGGCCGATATATTACGATAAATTAAAGTTAAGACATGTCATCATAAGGAGAACTAAAGCTTTATACTTAAAATCTACCCGTGTTCCTTTACTGTGCGTACTGAATGTATTAGACTACTCTCAAACACCTATAAATAATATTAACTTAAACTTCTGTGCGAAGACAACAGGCTCGAGTTATTTTGTATTATTTATGTTGTTGCAAACCATTTTTACTATGGGCACATACCGTCTGTTGTGTGTGTACGTATGTGCGTGCGTGTATATGTGTGTGTGTGTTTATGTGTATATAGATGGTATGTGTGTATATATATGTATATGTTGGTATATTTGTATGCATGTATATACAATATGTATACATATGATTCAACTAAGACTCTTTACTGTTGTCAGTCACATGACTATTTATTATTAAACTACATAAAGTAATTAATTGTTGTGTTATGAAGTGCAATTGGCGCAGGTCGGGGTGGCTCCTTTCGGCAGCGGGCAATCCCCGACTGCATGGACCCCACCGCAGCGGAGCTCCGCCAGGAAGTCCCTTCGTTCCTCCTCCGTTGGGAACAGCAGTCGCCTGACGACCGTCCGTTCCACCTTTTTCCTCGGCATTGTTGGTATGGGCGGCTCCGATGATGGTTCGGTCCTCCGTCGGACTCGCTGTCCATTCCCCGGGACCTTTCTTCACAAACGTCGGGGAGTATGTCGCGCGGTGCGGCTTCGGACCTGTTGGGTCTGGTGATCTCCTTGTTCACAATATTATATACTATACATACATGTGCACAAAAAGTGCTTTAGCTTCGCCCGAGTTCCGAACACGGCACGGAATAGAAATTATACCGGACCGCGTTCCGAACAAGGACGAGAGGGCTGGGGCGCAAGCGGGAAGGCACTATCACTCCCTCACCTTTCGGCAAGAGAGAGACAGCATGCGTTTCCGAGTGCGAAGAAGTGTTTGTGTGGCTTTTACATCCACTTCTGGGCATCTCCACAGAAACTGTGGGGGTTTACGGGCATCGAGATGGACCTCATGACCCGGGTTGGGTCGCAAGGGGACGAGTATCCCCTCGGTAACGGCGCCGTAATAATTGCGGGTTTACCATCCTGGCTTATTGGCTCAGGGAAATGTAGGCCCGTTTAGGGCCTGTGTGTTGTGTGGTGTGTTGTGACTGTGGTGAGTAGCGATTGGGTGTGTTATGCGTGCGCATATTTGATCCGCGTCCGGATAGCAGGACACGCAGTCCCTAGTCCGCTTGGTGGATCACGGGGGGGGGGGGTCCACGGGAATACGGTTTCCCGTCAGGTGGTCGCGCGTGCAGCGGGGCCAGGTCACGTAGATGAGCATGCGGTCCATTGTCTGCCCTATTAAACATAGCGCTCGACAATCGAACCACAAACTCATCCAGCGGCTCTATCCGCAAGTCACGCGCGATCACACCATTGCGGACGTAGCAACCGGCACCCGTAATGACCCGTAGGGATATATTTTGCTGGGCTTGCAGGCGTTTCTGCTGGGCCTGGGAGGTTAGCGCGTACCATGCGGGGGCGGCGTAAGTGAGGCGTGATCGGATATATGTCTCGTAAATCCCCAGTTTCGTCCGTGTAGAAAGTCCGGACGCTAGTACCGGCCACAGCAAAGCGCGGGCTGTTCTCGCTTGGTTCACCGCTCGGTCCACCTGCGAGCCCATCCGCAGCGCGCGGTCGAAACTGCATCCGTGATACACGACTGGGGATTCCCAAGATACATCCTGGCCTCTGAACTTTAACCGCCCTGGCAGGGAGCGCCTCTTGCTGACATATAGCGCTGTCGTTTTATCCACGTTGACGGACATGCGCCACCTGTCCAGCATGCGCTGCATGCGCCCAGTTGCGAGCTCCGGCTTTCGGGACGAGGTTACGTATGCGCTGTCGTCGGCGAACAGCGCGCGCATGACATCTACCTCACCCTCTCCCGAAGGATCGTTGAGTGTGGGGATGTCGTTGGTGTAGGCCGCGTACAGGCAAAGGGATAGGCAACTGCACTGTGGCACTCCGGCACCTATTACCGGTGTGGTAAACCACCTTATACGCTTATACCCGGTGTGGTAAAAACTGCGTGTGTAGATGTGGTGCGAGCACCTCGGCGCGAGCCTGCGCTCCGTATTGTTTCGCGCATGTGGTGTCTAGAAGTGGAGTCATGGTGGTCTTTGGCCTCGTGAGACGTCTGTTTAAGGCGTGCAGGCTGGTGTCGTTTTCGCTGGCATGGAAGACTGTACTCTCCCAGCCTGCTCCACGACACTCCCTCACCTTTGCAGACAGTTCCTCGGCCAGCTTGTTGAGTTGTGCCTTGATCCTCGGACAGCGGGTACGGGCCCAGAGTTGCCTCATCTGGCGTTTCCTCTGCAGGTCCGCCAGTAGGCTCGGGGGGAGTTCACCCCGCCGGCGCGCTGTCAACGGTACAACGGTGGTCGCCCCCGCCCGCGGCTCCCAGATTCTCTTCGTGAAGAGTCGAGCGGCGGCCTCCACCTCGTCCGGAGTAGAAAGTTGCCCGGCTTTTACATAAGGCGAGAGCTCAGCGTGCGTACCTGGACATCTCCTATAGAGAGCCTATATGAATCCATTGAACAAATGTGGATGACGGTTTCAGTTAATGCGAAGACGTTGGCGTGTCTGGTTAGACGTTGACCTATTTTTTGATGCCATCAGTGACACCGTGTCTAGCGTGGGTAATTGTGACGTGCATATTGTTAGCCGACTTTAACATCAATCTTTTAAATAAAAACGAGTCCAAAACTAAGAAATGTTTAGATTTTTAAAATGTTTTAATCTGTCTCAAATAATTTCCACACCTTCGCATATTACAGAGTCGAGCGAGACGCTGATCGACTTAATTTGTACCAACCTCCAGGCCAACTACACAGCAGGTGCCCAGGCTTGTATTATGGAGGCTTCCAGTAGCTCCCGGTACATACGCAACAATGCCCAGCGTCGTTCGGGTGGTAGCGCCCTGACTGGCGCTGTATGTATGTACCAGTGATTGAAATCACTCCCTCCATGACATGCCAGCCAGTCACGCGACATGCCAGAGAAGAGCTCGCAAACGATACGTCCACGATTGAGTTGCCTATACCCGGCCGCACACATGTGTGGACAGATCTCCTATTTAGGAAAAATAGATCTTTTGAAATAGTTGTGCCATTTTCCAGCGCAACTCCTCTTAGTCTCTCGAGAACCCCAAGCCTCTGATCAGGCATCGAAATCGCCTAGGACAAAAATTGGACGAGGGCGACACTTGTTGACAACGATGGCCAGATGACGTAGCCTGTCCCTGAACTGGTGAATATCTGCGGTCGGCGAAATATAAAAGGCCACAATCGCAACTTCTTCGACTGCTACTGCCACGCATCCCCGACCCCTAGCAATAACAATTAGTACTGAGAACCCAACGACAGCATTTCCTGCTATCGCTACTAATCCATCCAAGTCCGTCACCCAGGAGTTAGAGGCTGGGAATCGATATGGATCAGAGATGGCTGCGACGCTGATTGACCACTCTGCCATATTTTTGGAGCAGTAGGTCTCGAGCGCCGCGGCAGTGGCAGTGGAATGTGGCGGGATATGGAAATGGATTTGCAATAATGGTTTCATTATTGTAAATCCATTTCCAATTCTCGCCGGGAACCAGGACAACCATCGGCGCCGTGAGACTGTTCTGAAGTTGCGGTTGGTTGAGCCTGGAGCTTGCAACCATTTGCAGCGCAGTTCTTGCCTCCTATCGAGTGATCAGCTGGCTTTCCATCCAACGCGCACCTATAACAGTGCGACTCAGCGTAACAAGAATCGGCCTTGTATCCGGGCTGACTGCACCGGGAGCATCGGTCTCCTACCGATATTTCCGTGCACGGCACTCCCACATGCCCTCTACAGCATCAATTTGGGCTAGGCTGTAGGAGGTGTGCCTGTACTTTGAGGAAGCCGCCAATTAGTAGGCTTGTGATTGTGCGCGATTTTTTGTGCAACTGCAACAGGACAGCTTATAACCACCGTACCGAGGCCTCCAGGAATGAAGCGAATTTCTCCAGCCCTTACCTGCTGTGAAGGACAGCCACAAGCGTCAGACACAGCGGTCACAAGCTCTGATGCCTTGACAGCATCATCCAGTCCCGTTACGCGTACTTCTGCGGTCTGGTCGGGCCTGGAAACGATGATCTCGCTCACGCACAATGACTCCCGTAGCTTAGCTGCAAGTTCATCGCCCTTATGTCCACTGGAGGCACCGGGAATTTCGAGAAGGCGCCTGTGCGTGTAGGTCTCACCCGGACTCCCTCGATTTCTAGTGCCTTCAGGTCCATAGCACGAACTTTACGTATTACCTCGGAATATTTCGTGCCCTTTTCTGTTGCCTCTGTCGTCAGTTTCAAGACAACAGCTGTGTAACAGGGCCGCCGGGGCACTTTTCGTCGCCTCATACACTTCTTTCCAACTAGATTTAGTCGGACACTCCTTGGCTAGATCGCACGCCACAGCAGATCAGCAGAGTAAGATCAGACGCGGTCCATGAGTCTGCGTTTTTACCTTCATTTTCCTCCTCCTCTTAGCAGCTGCACCCGTAGGAGCTGGAGAAGCAGAATCTATCGACGCGTCATCTTTAATGTTAGCCGTGATTGCAGCGGCGTATGTGGCCACCTTAGTTGTAGCCTAGGGCGGGTGGAGTTTTATCCCCTCCAAGGCCAAGATGCGACCCATTATGCACGTCTCCTGGCACGTCTTGCTGGGCTGGCTTTGGATCGGCTCGGCGATCATGTAGCTGCGCTGACCTTGTGATGGCTGTTACTATCTCTATCGGGTTCACATGTTCGGCAATATGTGTTGGGTAATGTCTCCGTGTCCTCTGTACATCACCATCCGCATCTTCCCAACCTCTTTAGCCAATGACTCTGCACACCGCCGGGCATCAGCAAGTTGCTTCTCCAGCTCGGAAACCTGTTGCTGGAGGGCATTCTCCCTCTCGGAATGAGTAGGCTGCGATAGGGCAGACTCTGCAACTTTAGTCAGGGGCGAAAAGTCGCCCCTCGAAGCTACATTCCTCTTTTAGAATCAGACCGAAGGAGTCTCCCCTTTCCCTTGGAGGTGGACCACGCTCTTATGACACGTAGTGCTTCCTCTGTCGAATTCCCCATAACAGAGTTACAACCGCTTGCGTCACTTGTGGGACAGGTACTGGACGCTTTTCCCACAGTCGCGTTTGTCTTGGGGACGTCACTTCTTGCGCTCGTGGGCAGGCGAGCACCATTCGCGTTTTGCCGACCTCGGCGGCGTCCGCGTTACCCAGCAGGAAGTTTTGGAGCCGGCATGGAAGATGCATGCTCCGGCATCGAAGAAATACGCTCCAAGCCACGGCAACCTGAACGCTGTCGTTTTCCGGGTTGGCATAGTCTGCCCCTCCCTGATGTGCCACCCCTTCTAATGATCGCCGACTCGGACTCGGACATCGGTTCCTAATTGACGTTTTACGCATTAGGAGGGGCAGTTTTGAACCATACCCCCTATGCTTGTCTTCTTTACGAAAGGGAGCTCTTTCATTCCTTCATATTTTATATATATATATATTGGTCAGCAACCACTTTCCTAGCCAAAGGTGTCACCGTTCCTACGGTACCAGATCCATAGGTTAACGGTTTAACCTAACCGACAGTAATCAAAATCAATGTGATCCGCCGCTGTTGGCTTAACGAGCCGGGCTGCGACATCACCGCTGGCCTATCTAGTACGGTTACATCCATCCGGCCTAGCCCTACAGATCATTGAGGCACGCAAGCCACGGCAAGGTAAGGACAATATCCCCCATATTGTCATTGCCGTGATAGTATTACCGAGTCCTTAAATCTATGATGATGTGTCTCCTATTACCGAGAACTGAAAAAGTTTGTGAGAGGCTTCCTAAGACCGTCGTGTTTCGTGCGGTCTGCTATCCGTGGAGTCATGGGGAGAGAACAGCACACTAAAAATTAATGGTAATGTAGATGCGTAACTCTCCTTCCCCCATTCATATGTTGCGGTAATGTAGCATACTTTTTTATTACACCTTATGAATTTAAATTAGACCCACGAAAACTAGAACTTTTTACTTCTTTCTATAATTATATTGAAGAAGTGACATTGGCCCTCATCAAAAACAAATTTATGAATATCAAATTAATAAGGCACAAATATTTAGCATTTTTTGACAGCCTTTTTACAACTAAATGCTTGTATTCTATAAAAAGGAGGAGTAAAATTGTTTAGCATTTGATACTAATTCAATTAATTATACATTAAAATAAGCAAATAGACTGGACATCCTGGTTCATCTATTAGCGATTTTGGCTCGGATTGAGATGCGTGTGGCCATTTTGAGCACCTAACATCGCGAATTTTATTTATTAATTAGTGTGTGTTTATTTAACATCTCAACGCAGCAAGTGGCGCAAAATAAAACTAAAAGGTCATGGAAACGGATGAACAGTAGTCTCAGTCATATCTAAAGCAATTGTCCTTTTGTAATCCCGTTTTGAAAGGACAATAACACTTACTTGAATAGCCACTAGCTTGTATGAAGAGCACTGTCACGCTTGCACATGTCACATGTCACATATTAATTTTAATTTAAGCGCAGGCGTTAAGATAAAAGCAAGCCCGTGATTGGCTAGGGAATGGAACGAGTTGGAACTTGCCAAAAATATTATTCCGCGTAATTTGTTGTTTTAAAAAATAAATACGAAAATGTTTTATACATCGGTAATTAGTGCCATTTTTGGTTACCGTGATATTAGATGTTTTTATATACATGTGTTGCTGTATACAATGTTTAGTACTTGCAGTTTTACTACGTAAAGCAATTTGTGTTTTTTTTTTCCTTGGTATCTATATATTAATATGCGAAGAAAAAAAATCCCATCCTTTTTACTAGATTGCTATATGAAATTTGGTACAATTGATGATTATGTGGATTATGTGTACAGAAAGCACTAATATTTTAAATGAATATGTATTACATTTTATTATTTGAATAAAGTGTAACGATACATTCACCATGTGAGGAGACGATCTACGTCTCTGCAGTTTTCCTATCTTAGTATTTATTATACCTACAAAAACATTTTTATAATTGACCTTTTCAATTTCAACATCTGGGCGAACACTAATCCTTTCAGGTAGGTAACCATCATTTGCAACAGGCGATACATTTTCGATAGTTTTAAGTGTACTGTCATGTCTCATTGCAGCTGAATCGGGGCGGCACGACGGGGGACGAACCATTCCCTTACAATATACCGTCGTAAAGTGAAAACTATTTTATAGGGTTTGTGAGTAGCTGGGGGCCCATTGGAGAGGAGGAGCATGGGAGGACGCATCAGCATGACAATTATGCGGCTTTGGGCGTCGGTAGTCATCAATTGGCTCCAATAGTTCGTTTTCCCATTATACTATAAAAATATGAACTGTTGAACTTCTTGCCAGTTCGGAAAACTTAAACCATACTCGATTGAAATATTATTGTTGAAAACAATTGATATGAAACATCTATTTTTTTATTTATTTGGGTAACTTACAGCTACTGGTAGCTATTTCAATAATATCCACTTATCATAGATAGGTTTTTTTTTACTTTTATAGTACCTACTTTTGGCATGAGTCCTGTGGGTACTGTTAATACTTTTTTTTATTTTTTATTTTTTTATTTTTTCACTGAGATAATGAATATGTTTCCCTTCGTAGTGGTGTCTTAAGTTTACGCGAATGTTAGTCATTACACTGAAACTACTTTACTTCCACTTACAAAAATGTCAAAAACGATACAACTAACAGCGTTGTAAAAAGTACTAGCGATCTCATTAAAAGACACTTCGAATCATTGAGTCTGGCCGTTAAAAACCTAATCCCTTCGTGTGCAAAACCGCCGAGACTGTAACCGTATGAGCTGCCGCAAGGACACAAGACGGGTGCTCCACTACGTCCAATAGTGAGCCAAATTGATTCATTAACTTATAAATTGTCTCAACATGTGGCGAAAGGACACAAGACGGGTGCTCCACTACGTCCAATAGTGAGCCAAATTGATTCATTAACTTATAAATTGTCTCAACATGTGGCGAAAGTGCTACCACCACTTCGTGGGCTCACTAAGGCATTTTACAAGGGATTCGTATCACTTTGTCGAAGAGATAAATCAACTTTAACTCTATGACGAGGAAATTATGGTCAGTTTTGATGTACAATCCCTACTTACATGCATATCAATAGAGAAGTGTATATCAATAGTCTGTTACTAAAGCTGAAGGATAATACCTACCACTGGAATATGCTGAGCTATTAAAACATTGCCTCACGTCTGGCTATGTGATGTGGAATCATCAATTCTACAAACAAGTAGACGGAGTAGCGATGGGTCCACCAGTATCCCCCGTAGTCGCAGATATCTTTATAGGGGACTTTGAGGAGGTTGCTCTTCGAACTTCACTTCGATACTTTCACAATTTTACCTAAGGATAAAGTAACATATTCCTTAACCATCTAAATAGTATAAACTCCAAAATACAATTTACAATGAACTTAGAGGCAAATAATTCTTTAGCTTTCTTAGATGTTTTGATCATCCGTAATCCCAACGACACATTCAGTCACACAGCGTATAGACAACATACCCACACTGGTCGGTATCTAAACGGCAATTCTCATCATCATCAAACACAGTTGTCTACCGCGGGTAAACCTTTGTTTCAGAGAGCATGGGGCATCTATGACAAGCAACACCTGGATACCGAATCATTCAAGATGTCAAGCAAGTTCAGCGGGATAACAAGCTTCGGGTTCCCCGTCTGCTCCACAGAAGCCGAGTGAAACCACCCACTGTCGAGCGCTTTTCTGCAATGTTACCATACTTAATAGGGGTGACTGATAAAATTGGCTATATTCACAAGTGAGCTTCAATAAAAACTTAATTTAAGCCGCCAAAGGAAATAAGTCAGTTCTTACCATCAGCGAAATGCCACGTCCCTCTGTAAGATGCAGGAGTGTACAAGCTTGAATCAATTCAAACAGTAAACATAACACCTCAAGACAGCAAAATATTAATAAGTAGTATTTGCTTTAATCGGTACAACTAAATTATAATTCTTCGTGTACTTTTAGAAACTTGGTACATCAGCACATCTGTCATCTCAGTCCACCCGTGAGCATGGTTGCTGTAACGCTTCTGAAACGTCGGGCTACATAAATAATTTAATAAACCGCGATAAAATCCGTAAAAGTAGTTTTATTTTACTTCTCTTCGTATAACGCAACACTTACACCCATATGTGTGTATGGCAAAGAAAGTACAACTTAACGTTACAAGAGAGAGAGAAAAGTTACGTTAAGTTGTACTTTCTCACGTACGATCACACAATAATCCGTTTTTTTTAAAGATAAGATTATTTAATAGACAAAGTATTTGATAGAAAATAATATTTCACAGTCTTTTTCGGATCTGAGTTTACGCTGTGGAAGCGAAGAGAAGCCCAATGCAGTTTCATCGGATTGCTACGAGTGCCTATCGGACGACGAGACTAGGTTTGGGGTCGAAAGAGGGGCCAACTCCCCTCTCTCCTACAGGTGGGTGAGATGCATTCCGATATGAGAGTGTTCGTAATAGCTAATTTTACTATTATTATCATGGCCAGAGCGACCGACTGGTACCTCCTCCACCGACTCTGACGTCGGGGGAAGCTCGCTCGCGTTAGCTAAAATGCTCGTGAAGAGGATCCTTCCCTTCTTCTTCTGACGGATGAAAAGACTCGTGCGCGATAGTTTCAAAATATCTAACCAGTACGACCTTATTATTTGAACTAGGCAAATCGCGGATCGTATTGGGATTAGACTCTGCTCTAAAGATGACGTTCCGTAGTGTGCGTATTTACGTTTTATTTAAGTAAAATAACATTTTTGATCAATATTCTTTCTGTACACCTTCTCCATATCCATGGTTAAAAGTTAATAGGGCATAAGTCTAAAATGAGTTAAGAATATAATCCTTCTTGAAAAATCGGCGTCCTCGGGTGCGGTTACACCCATAGCTCTTCGATGATGCGTAAATAATTAGGTTTTTTACAGTATGTTACTGGTGGGATTTCACTTCCACTTACAGAAAGCTTAGAAGGGGTTCATCGCGTTAAATACCTTTTGCCTAATTTCAGTTCTCTATCAGAGGTAGTTGTTCCGTTCTGATGATCAGTGAGTGGCGAATTAAAACAAGTTTGCTTACGGCCGGCACGACCGGGTACCTCACGCCCACATAATGCGACAGTAGAATGACAGCTACGTCGCGTTTTGTGACCATCCCAACCTTGTTGTTTCATTACTTTTTTATAACTTTATATCCATATGCCGCATTTTTAGTAATCGAATTGAATTAAGTTTAAAATATACTATGTTTATACAGTGACTTCTTGCTTACAAAAAAATCTGTCATCTGTCATCATCAATCTGTCAATTCTAGTTTCATCCACGACAAAGTTAGCGTCACAAATGGCCGGAATGGCTGCGGAAAATGGACGGTACGACTGTGCTGCTTCTTTGCTTGACGGGGCTGAGATTTCATGATGACTGACTGAGTGAGTGAGGGAGTGAATGAGTGATATTTCGTTTGTCTATACTAATGCTATAAAGAGAAAATTTAATTGTTTGTTTGCATTGAAGACGCCCGGAAACTACTAGATCGTTTTGAAAAATTCGTACACCATTAGAATCCTAAATTGTTTTGATGAACATAGACTAAACGATTTCAAAATATTATGAAAACTTCGACAGTGTTACCAAAGGTGTGATAAAAATATCAAAGCCAGTCCTTACATTGCTGTCCCGGCTCAGAAATTAAATATTGGGCACATTGGTTATTGCACAGGATATTTTATAGAATAGAAGGACAAACGAGGAATTAGAGCATTGTTACGTCTACCGACACCCATGAATATCTACATAATTACTATGCGTTACGTTACCCGCCTTTCCACCCACACCAATGGGCCACCGGCTGCTCACAAACAGCACGAAACGCGACAATGAAGATGTCACTTTACGGCGGTATTATGTAAGCGAGAGTTAATTCCGTTGCATGGGAGGATGTAGTGTCATGTACTATCATGACACTCCTATGCATCATGGCACTACTTCCTAAAATGCATCCTTCCTATCTGCGAAACATAAGGGGCGGTCTATCACTCTATCGAGCACAATCTCACCTAGATCTTCGCCCGACGTCACTTATATTCACCGATAAAGCTGCACTGGACACTTCCGTCAGCATAGAGCAGACAAAAATGGAGTGTTCGACATCAAGTGGAATTTTTCAATTCTTGCTTGTAGTTACTGAGATTTGCGCGGTCAAAATAACGATTGATTAAAGAAATTTAAAAATGATTTTAAAATGCTTCGTCTGCGATACACCTCTCGTTGAAAAATGATTCTTAGAGTGTTTCTAATGACATAAAGAAGTGTTTTTTTTATATTACGTACATTAATTTACAAGAAAACACGGTGAAATAAATTGAAGTTCAATTATTACGCGCTAAGGTGGATTTTACAAAAAAAATGGCACATGACACCGCCGTAAAGTGTGCCGCGTCTTGTGCAGTTTGTGAGTAGCTGGTAGCCCATTAGAGGGGCATATCTGCTCGACAGTAATGCGGATGTCTATGGGGGATAGTATTCAGCAAAGAGTTCCGGTAGCTTGTTTGCCCTCCTAGTGTTAAAAAAAAGTGTTTAAATTATGCACTTTCATTTCAAACAGAATCTGCTTTGTAAAATCATGTGAATAAGGTTGACTGTGTTCAAGTATATTATTTTTCTAAATAGAATATTCGAGAACATGTGTTATATCTTATTATCAATATTTTGTATACCTGACACCTTTACGTTACTTGCACAAAATTTATGACGGCATGGATGAAAATTGTCGTCATGCCAACAATTGTGCTATGGATTAGCGGCGAATTTGCCGCGTAAAATACACTCAGTAAAAATAATGTTCAGACGTAGAAGTACTGCGGTATCATTGCAGAGATTCTAAAAAATTGTATGATTTCTTTTCATGATTAAAGGTATTGAGTAAGAATAATTGAACATAACAGAAGACATGTAAAGGTAAATAAATAATATTGCACTTAATTTATTAATAACATAGGGGTTCGCTTTATTTTCAAAACGACACGAGCTTTTATTGCTTTCATTGCTAATTTGTTCATGAGTTATCTAAAAATATTTCTATTCGTAAAAGTAACAATTTGTTTTAATTTTTAAAATTTAAATTTGATTTCTCGTTATCTGGACTATTTATTCTCTGTCGACAGTTTTTACTAATACTTTTAATTTCATTCTGTTTATTTTTAATGTTGGAGTAAGAGGAAACTCTTTAAGAAACACGACGCCTCCTCGCAGTTGTTTTGGATCGGACAGTTTCTCTGGAAAAAAAAAATACACGGATTTAAAATCGTGAGAAATAGAAGTATCTTAAATGACAATACGCAGTACCTCTACTAGAGGAAGACGTGCCGGGTTCGGGCCGGGAGTCGGCCGCTATATGTTATGACGCTCCGCTCTTAAGAAACTGCTGGGCTGGGCCCAGTCAGCTGGCGCTGACCAATTATGATCGATTCGTGACCGAATAGAATTAAGTATGAGTGAACTCCAAAGAGTGCCAATTGTCAGCCTAAAGGACAGCAATGTATGTCCTTGAAATTATTAATTGGCTGTCTTCTTTATATTAATCTGACCAGTTGGTCAATTTACTGACAAATTTTTGACCAATTAACACAACTATTCGAAACGTAAAAGTTTACGCTGGGGGACTGGTTCTAAAGCTCTTTTTACAATATTAGTGACATGATCACTATGAACATAACATGAAATATAAAATATATAATAAAGAGGAATTCGTAATCTAAAACTTAAATTATTTTCATATGGTCAAAATTTTAGTTCTTGTCGTCGTTCCACGGACGAACGGAACAGAGCCGTAGCAATGGTGTGTAAGAGTGGTGAACAGGAATTCTGGTAACACAGGGCGGGCATTCCGTGCTAATTGAATTTCTGTTTAATCTAATCACAATTTAGTTACTCGTATAGGTCAATGTTTTATTATTGCACAGTTGGGATTCTTGAGGCTCTAATCAATACTATAAAGTAAAAACAATGAAGAGACTATGGCTTTTTAAAAACGTAAGTCTTAAAATCTTTGGGTTTGAATAGAATTGGAAACACTGATAATGTTTTTGATTTCCAATATGAGAATGTGATTTATGGTGAAAAAACCTTTTGGACTTTGACTTCTCCAAAACATAACTGATATTCTGTTATACAGACAAGGAAAGAAATGGACACGGTGGAAGACTATAGCTTAATTAACGATTCCTGAATTCGGGACCCACTAACTCAACAATAATTTAAAATTCTTCTTAAAGGCCTGTTTTTGATTTGCTCCGGAAACGTCAGCAGATTACAAACAATATAAATTGTCCTGTAAAGAGTTTCTTACCTTTAACTAAATCCTTAATTTCCTGAGGAGTAATTGTGTATCCGTCCTTTGTGATAACACACGCTACTGGTACTTCTCCGCCCTCATCAGGTATGCCCGTAACCGCCACGTCGTGGACTCCAGGGTGCGTGATGATCACTTTCTCTATTTCCACAGGAGAAATCTAAAAGAAAAAACCGATCTGCATTTCTAGATACATGTTGTTATACCGACAATATAAATACATTATATTTTGGATAAAAAATTTACTGTCTGCTATCACGAAGTTACAGCTTGATGACAGATAAAAAGATAGCGGAGTCTTTGTAATAGTTTCCCGTTTTTACCACTTGGATATGGAAACCAAAAAGACCCGACCTCGCTTGGAACATATCTACCAAAGTATGCTTTGGGAGAAATGACAGAAATAGTAGCCCCGAAAAAAATGTAATTAGAATTCAGCCATGTTAGGAAAAGCTAGCTGGACAGGCCGAAGTTTATCATGTTACGGAAAATAGATTTGCGTTACTTGGAAGCTAATGGGACTATACCAACGCAATATAGCTACTCCAATACCTATTTAGCCAGCTGATTTTCTATACCTACCTTTCAATTTAGTTACACATTTTATAATTATATAAAAAGGGGTGAAATTGATTGGCCAAAACTGTATATAGGTACAATTCGGACCACTTGTGTGATGTGATATATTATTACAACAAAAAAGAAGTTTTCTTTCACATTTTTGGGCATTTTACCAAACTGTCATGGAATATATGCTCCAAAACGTGCACGGCAAAAGAGATAAGAAATTTTCGGTGTACTTTTGGGAAGTATTTCAAAGGAAATGAGAGAAATACACCTTTGCTTGAAGTAGGTCCCAGAAATAAGCACCATATTTAGAACAGGATGTAAGTATCAGAAAATAGAGCTATCTCACAATTTCAGTCATTACCTGATGACTCCAATATTTCAGCAACAACTTTTGACGATCAACGAAATAGTAATTAAGATTATCGTCTCTGTAGAATATATCTCCAGTCTTTAACCAACCGTTAGACAGGGCTGTCGCATTGGCTTCCGGATTGTTGTAGTAGCCCTAGAAAAAAATATTATAGGTTTAATTTACCATCGTCTTAAACCACACCAAAGAGGCGCAGTGATAAGATCCAATATGTGTTAAAACTTATTTGTTTTGGTTTCGCGGGGAAATTCAATTACTTAGTTTACAAAAATTGGCTGATACATTTTCTGTGTCGTAATCACATTTTACCGCATGCTAATGTGGTAAAACATTGGTGTGGTAATGACGTGATGCTCATTACACACTTTATTTAAAGACTTAAACATCGCAAAGATTAAATCAGCCTTACATCTACTGAAAAAATAATTATAAACTTAACCCTAAATCCCTTGTGCAAAACTTATGAATATGTCACTATATCCTAATTTGAAATTAGAACTAACAATGTTATGTATAGGAAAGAAAAGTTCAGCTTTATTACATTTAGTGTCCATCAAAATTCTTGTCGAAGTAATTCGTTTCTATCACATTCTAAGGATAGGTTTGAGCAAGATTAATTAAGTGAAAAATAAAATTATTTGCAAGACAAAAGTCACTTTTCGTCGTTTGAATATCTTGAGCAGTATACTTAATATATACAAAACTGAAATACAAAATAGTCTTTCTTGTATCTGAGAAATATTCCTCATTATGATATTGATAACCTTAATAACGTTTTACCCAATTCACGATAAGAATACAGAACGGACGTAAATATGAATGTTATGAGTATAGTTATCGATATCATTTATATTCGTGTCAATTAGTATTATGAATATCTTGCAAATATAAAGAGGAAAATATTGTATCAGCCCCTACAAAATATAATCCCAACAACGCGTAATCAATATTTAAAAATGATTTGCAAGGCAAAAAGCCATCTTTCTGTAATTTGAATATAAGTATACTGCTCAAGATATTCAAACGACAAAAAGTGGTATATATCCTGCTGGTCATCATCATAATCATCATCATTCCCTATCAGTTCACCGCTAGACATATGCCTCATTCATTGAACGCCAAGACCGATCTCCTGCTACTCGCACCCATCTCGGACCGGCTACTGCACGGAAACCTTCTTCCCGTGATCTTCTGGTGAACGATCAACCAACACTTTTTTCCCTAAACGCGGCCTCCACTCCAGAACCTTACTGGCCCATCTGCCATATGTTCTGCTGAGTGTGTGACCAGCTCATTTCCACTTCAGCGAGTTTATTCTTCGCGTGATACCGAATACCTGAGTATTCTGCCTTAAGACTTCTCTACGAATTCTGTCGGACAGAGAAACACCCAACATAGCACGTTCAATAGCCCGTTGAGCTACCGCAAACTTGTTAACCGCAAATTAAGAGGCCGTATTTCGGCCCCGTAGGTTATCACGGGGAGAGCGCATTGGTTGAAGACTTTGTCATCAAGCTCTGCGGTATAGGCGACGTGAGAATGTGACGAAGCTTCCGGAATGCTATCCAACCCAAGTCAATCCTTTTATCCGCTTCCTTCTCGAAGTTATGTCTACCTAATTGCAATAGTTGCTAGAGGTAGACGTATTCGTCTACGACATCGAGAATAGCACCATCGACCTTTGTCTTGTCCAAGTTCATCCTAAATCCAATACGCCGGAAGGATTTATTTAGGCTGTGCAAGATTTCCTGCAGACTCTCCAACGATTCGGCCAAAACAACGACATCGTCGGCGAAACGAAGATGTCAGAGATACTCACCGTTAATATTTATGACGCATTCTACCCAATTTAAAGTCTCAAAGACGTCCTCCAAAGCATTATTGAACAGTTTCGGGGACATGACATCTCCTTTTCACACTCCTCGATGCAATTGGATTGGCCTTGCTTGATCTCCCGGAATCAGAACGGACATAAAAGCAGCGTCATACAATGCTCTCGTCACTTCGACGTCGACCTGACATTGCTGTAAAGCTTCCAGAACAGTCCAGGTTTCGACAGAGTCAAACGCTTTTTCATAGTCCACAATGGCAAGGCACAGCAGCTGATTGTACTCATGCGTCTTTTGTACAACTTGCCTCATGATAAAAATTTGGTGCTAAATACTCTGCGAAATCCAGCGTGCTCTGGTGGCTGGAATTGGTTAAGCTTTCTGGTGAGACGATTCGTCAAGATTCGTGAGAATACTTGTAAATATGGCCAAGAAGTGAAATGCAGATTGCTGTTCAGGGTATCGGAATGAGGAGCATGTGACGTATTGCTACAGAAGGCTTCGATCTCAGATAAAATTTCAGGCTTAGATCGGTAACCCCAGGCTCATAACTTTTGCTACATGACTTCTCCCAAGCATCTCCACAAAAACCTCCGACCCTCTATTCTGCTCAATCGCTTCGGTAAACCATTGCATATTTGAGTAGCGGAGCTACTGGCGTATTAGCTTCCGGACTTGCTTATAAAGAAGCTTGACATCGGCAGATGTAACGTCTTCGTACGCTCTGCGTTTCCTCATAAGTCCAGGCGTCTCATATGAGAGTTTAGCTTTCCAGCTCGTATACTTACTCCTACAGTATCCTTCACCCACGTCCCGCATGCAACCAATCAGGCCACTCATGGCCTCGTCAATTGCCATTGTAGCCTCCGACGTACGTAGTGCATCGAACCGGTTTCTTAATTCTAGTTGGAATTTTTCGGTACCTACCGTGGTTCGTCGGAAGTTAAGTCGGAGTGTTGACTGTACTAAACGGACACGCTCACGTCGAAAGCCTATATTCAGAGAGCCTGTAACCAATCGGTGATCACTTCCGGTCTTAAACATGTTGATCACGGAGACATCCCTTAATATATGCTTTCGGACCGTCATAACAAAGTCAAAGACAGAACATGGCAGCTACTTCCGATTACCGGCATTTGCCCCCTGTGATTTTGACTTCTGACTCCATGTGGTCCCAGACTCGATTCGACACCACTTTGGCATTAAAGTCCCCATAACAACCTTGAAGTGGGTCGTCCTCCAGGTCGTCATCTGAATGCGTCGTGGATGGTGCGTATACATGTATCACTTTGAAGCTGTACTCGACACACTAGAGATTTCGACGATGTTGCATGCCTTATTCACGATGCTTTGTGATGGAGTGTCACCTTCCTTGAAGTGGAATAGGTGACCCGATGACAGAGTTATGGTGCCTTCGCCTTGTCTTTGGACTTCACATAATCCCAGAACGTGCCATCGGATTTTTTCCAGTTCCACCTCCAGCTCAACCAAGTGATTATCTAGTCGAAGCGTTCGTCCGTTATACGTAGCTAGGTCAAATCGGTGATAGCGATCCGTAACCCGGAGATTCTTAGCACCCCTTGTTCCACCGTTACCGTGGCCACTACCGTGGCTAGGGCTAGTGGAACTACCGAGAACTAGGGAGCTATAGAATCTGCTGGTATCGTCCATTAAAGGTAAGTGCTCGTAATTGTCACGATAAACAGGAGGATCGAAGATTAGGATCCGATTGATGGTACCGCTGTCCGGCGCTCCCGGCTACTTTACTGACACTATGAAGCAGACTTGACACGAAACAACCAGGTGGCTAAAGCCTCCTAGATCCTAAGAGGCTATTGCTTTTTGAAGAATTTAACGTTACCCTGGGCTTGGATTGAGGATGGGGGTATTCTTTGGCCGCCCCCACACAGCACGACTGCTGGTCAGATTAGAAAAAATATTTTAAAATTAGAATCCTACATTATCGCTGATAGACATAGGCTATATAATATTTTCTTAAAGTTATAGATCCTCACAAAACTTCGATAGTGTCTTATATCATACCTGCAGAAATTATTGAGAAGTAGCTGTCCCGATTGACGTTGTCTTGTCATAACTTGAATTATTTATGACGTGGTAACGTGTGTTTTAGTGTTTACGAGGCCGAAATTAAAATTTCTAGCATTTGTATTTTTGTAAATTATTGAATAGGGGGATGGGCTGCTAGTGGATTATAAACAAATTCATATTTTATTAGCGTAAACCTTCAAACATCAAAGTCTTTCGTTACTACTTTTCGTATTTCGAATTATTTTTGAGCAATTCCTCCTCCCTAGGTCACTGAGCCCCACCGCCACGACAACGCTTGAACCACGGTAGGGAACCAAAAATCATAACTTGATTATTTCTTTCTTTTAATGACATACGAGGTATATATTTTTTGTTATTCGGCCTAATGTGAAATATTCCTATAATGGGTTGAGCAGAGTATTAGAATTATCTAGAAAAAGTGTTTACGACTCCGGGGAACTAAACAATCTTTTCCTATCATGATGTACAATTTATTCTGAGAATCAGCTTTTAGGCATCTTGAAATATATCCTACGACAGTTAGTACAAACTTAATAGACTTATTAACAGTGAAACAGCGTGAAGTTCCCCTCGTACTTTGCCCCGTGCGGAAAAGCGCCTCTCTTGCTCTTTAGTCCCCTCGTCCTACAAGAGGCGTACAAGTCTGGGGAACTATAAAGAGGTACTATTTACTCTGAGAACCGTCTCCTGGACATTTAATCTACCATAAACCATATCTAATTGTCTATTATAAATACCTTGAACACACTTGGCCCTTTCACCCACAGTTCACCTGGTTTATTTGGCTCTATAATATCTTCCTCTGTCTCAGGATTGACTAGCTGTGAATAAAATAAAATGGCTTTATAGATGGTGAGGGTAAATATTTTTTTTTTTAGTTTTTCCGAACGAGTCTTCAGGCTACTTAGGTTCAGGTCAGTACGCTTTTAGTGAGTCGTAGGATAGTGGAGACCGCTTGGTCAATCTATTCTAGGCGCCTGGCATAGCACTTGTGGATTTCGGAAGGTTTCACTGGACTCGGTAGGTCCCACAAGTTTCTGGATCTCATCCAGATCTGCGGACAGGATAATACACTTATTTGTATTACCCTATAAGATAATGCCCAAATATGATCAACATGAACTGTGCAGTGCAGACTGTATGTATACCTTGGAATGGGTGTCATTGTGAACTGTGCAGTGCAGACTGTATGCATACCTTGGAATGGGTGTCATTGTGAACTGCGCTGTGCAGACTGTATGTATACCTTGGAATGGGTGTCATTATGAACTGTGCAGTGCAGACTGTATGTATACCTTGGAATGGGTGTCATTAAAACTTACTCTATGTTTGAAATTTCCTAACGGTTTGCCACTTGATTTTCCAGTAGGATCGTCACCACACAACATGATACCAGAAGCCTCGGACATTCCATATGGTGAATATACAACAACATCTGGTATGATTTTCTGTAAATAATATATGTAATATTTGTATCAATTAATAAATTTAACATACTTTATATTTGCTATTAAATTCCTTAGGCAACCTTAATGGCATCTATCAGTTCCATAGAGACGGCGCTGCCCCCGACAGTGAGATGTTCGAAGCAGGTGAGGTCGCACTTCTCGCAATTGCCAGGCTTCAGAAGTGTCGTCATAAACGGTGGACTCGCTATCATATAAGACGGCTGTAACAAACGGAACCTCAGGTAACTGGAAGTAATTATTTGACGACATTATAGCTATCTTAAGAGGCAATCTTGGAAACGATTCGGTTAATTTTTACTGTGCTGATATAAGATAAATGTCTCAAAAATATAATTATCACATGTATGCAGATGATTTGGAACTTTAAGTGTTCCATCATGGGGCGTTATGACATTAAAATTATGACTTGCCAAATTACTAAGTATTAAGTCAGAAGCGGTCTTAATTCAATTCACCAAAAACTAAATATGTAATAATTGTGGTTTTTGGAAGTCGGTGGCAAATTAAATACCTTCTTCAGTTACAATATAACTTACTAGCCAATTCTACAGGCAAAAACCGATATGATAAATAGTTATATACGAAAATACATAGATGCTTTTATCAGGTTGTATTTAAAACCCTTTCCTCAATGAATACATATACAGATGTTTGGTTACAATTCTTCTTTTATCTAAGTTATTTGTGTTGAGACGAATTCTGTTCTCATCTATTGGTTCGTAAAAAAGTTATGCAGCATGGTATGTGTGCCTTTTCGAATTAGTCTCCAAAGAAGGAAGAGGTAGTTCCATACGGTTATAGGAGGAGGTAGTGTCATGTGTAATGCATAACACTACCTCCTACTCCTCTGATGATCTGGGGAGATACCTCTTGCTCATATAATACCGCCGTAAAGTGATATCTACAGTGTCGCGTATTGTTCATGTCCAATTCTAACATTATGGTATATTCTTCATTGATCTATACTTCTTGATGGCAATTCATGTGAACAATTGATTAAATAAATAAACTTTATTTACATTTACGCCCGTCGTAAATGTAAATTTAATCAACGATCATGGAAATAGTACATAAAGTTTATTTATTTCATCAAGTGTTATGAAATATTTAATTTATTTTTGCGGCGAAATTGTTATTATACACGCAGATTATACGTCCTCCGACATTTCCGCTTCAATTAATGCGTAGGTAATTTTTTACTCATCTTCAATACGAACCTTATATTTATTAATGATGTCAATTACATGCTCAGTCGAGACTGCCGAGGAAGTTTGTACTCTCGGAAACCTCGTTAACACTGATAGTACAAACATGAAATGAGCAGAAACCCATTGTATTGATGAGACGCATAGACCCAGCTTGAACGGAGTAGGAAACACATCTGCCCATGATCTAGGGGAAAAAAATATATGCCATCGAAATTTCATATAAAAATGGATGTTACTCACAAAAAGTCTAAAACAAAATAAAAGTAGTAAACAGACAAATGTTAATTCAATAAAAGTATTAATCAATAGTAGTTTCTATAAATATATAATGTAATGCACATAGATTCAAATATTTTAAATTTTTCAGCATTTAGTTGGCCTTGGATTGAATCTTGCGGTCAAGGAAAGCTAAGCTTAGTTGAATCCTTTTCACTTTAATTTATTAAATTTCAAAAACATTCAACAGTTAATCGTCATACAAACATATTATTTAATGAAATATCTATAATAATAAATATTAACCCAAATGTATGGGTTTACATTTGGGCTACCGACTGAGTATAACGAAAATGATAATAATTTTAATTTTTGCTTTTCCCATTTCTATTCCGCTCCGTACGGTATATTACTACAATAGGGTCGTAAACACTTCAATTTACATACTGTGTTGATTGAAATTACCGACAGGTAACATTACACGTTACCATGACAACGAAGTCTACAACTTTGACAGGATAAAGTCTCTCTGGTCAGCAGTAATAAGATGAAAATTAAAAACTTACATAAACATAGGAAATCCAATCATTACATTGACGTGAGTTAACGGGGTAATCTTCGGCGTGCCCGTCGTACCGCTAGTAGGTACTATAAAGACATCAGTTTCCCACGGGTCGAGATGAGTTGCTCTAAAATGTTATAAAAATCTAAGTAAAGATCTCAAGACAGGAGGATGAGTGGTTATACTCGTATCTAATAATGGCTCGAATTATATTAACCAGCGATGTTAAGCCCGATCAGATGCCTAGTAGTGTCTCTGCTTCTGCTGAAATGCTACAAATATATTTAGCCAAAATTTTCAACGACCATTAGTCAGAGGTGATGCCATGTTGCATTGTATCGGAATTGGGCCGATACGACCGGTGAGGTCACATGATACCGGCGTAATCTTCGGTGCCGCGTTACGTGCAGTTTGTGAGTGGCCGGTGGTCTACTTGGGGGGAGTTGAAAAGCAGAGCAACGCACCGGCGTCAGTAGTCGTAAAAGAGCTCCGATTGCTCGTTTATCCCCCTATGGTATCATTTTTTTGAATGACGCTTGATAAATTACATTTATGTATGAAGTTGCATGATACTTTTTATTGTTCAGTCTAATGTTTCATTTATTAATTAAGAATTAAAGCTATTGTCAACGGTATACTATCGGTACAGCACGTTTAGCACGTGCTAATGCTCATTATATATGATCTGGTGAAATTTGCTATGTAATTCTAACAATGGCATGTCATTTTAATTTGTAAAAATCTCCTACCCGGTGGATTGACGATTTGTTTAAGGTGGCGGGGAGCCGCTGGTTGCAAGTCCATCAGTGGACGTCGTCAGGCTGATGATGGTGCTGATGAAGATGATTTTAATTTCCTCTACATATTAAAACCACTTACACAAACTCTTCTGGAGGTGTTTCATCTGAATATTTATCAAGGAACTCGTGAAAGCTCTGGTAGTCGTCACTTTTTTGGAAAGTTATTATGTGTGCCTGCATATTGAGAACTTCCAAAGCTCCTTGTAGGTTCTTTACACTTTCAATCGGACAGAATACAGCCTTCGGTGGGCATTGTTGGAACAAGTCCCGGTACTCCTCTAAAACATGACACACACAAACCTATTGGAGCCATTCACAAAATTAATAAAACCCAAAGTACCACGCACACGCGTCTACCTGTATCTTGTGTGTGTGTGTGTGTGTATATATTTTTGCGGTACGCTAAAATTCATGACAATGCTAGGATAAAATTTAAATGGGGTTTGGTGGTTGAAGCCTTGTCGTGGCGGGCTTAATAGCCTGGGGTGAACCCAGGCGAAGCCAATTGAACCGAGGGGGATCTTTGCACCCCTCTTATAAGAAGAGGGGGCTTAAGGATCAGGAGGAGGAATCGCTCTCGGTAGCCTTCTTATAAGAGGGGACCTAAGAGCAACAGGAGGAGACGCTTTTGCGCACGGGGCAAGGGGCGAGGATGGGAACCTCACCCCATTGCACTATCCCAAAGTCGGTGGGGTTGTCCTGTAGTGCGGGGCAACCCCACCAGTGGTGGTGAAGTTGGTCCCTTAGCCGTCGAGGTGCCCTGATGATTGTTGTTCCGGGGCACCTCACAAAGGGCGGCACTAACGGCACTTGCGATGGTTTTTGTGGGTATTCGGCACTATCATGTCCCGCCAGTCCCACACACCACTGGACCCCCAAACCGTGCTTAAATGCGTTACACCGCGTCAAAAAAGAAAAAAAGATAGAATTTATATGTAGTCTAAGTAACACTTTATTTTTTCTTAGTTACATAACTACATATATTTTATATCTTATTTGGCAATCGTTATATGCTATTTTGCTTTAAAAGGTATCTCTCACGTTGTATTACATAGTGATAAATTATTATTTAGGTTTAAATAATAACGGTGTTGTGTTACGAAAAGTGTATGCTCGTATTATTTTCCACATTTTCAGTCCACTCAAATAATACATTTATCATAAGTCCTATGTTCCAAATATTGCACAAGTGAACCGCGTTGTGCCTATGAATGTAGCCTCTGTTTCGCCTACTGCGGCCGCGATCGTAATCGTTATCTATCATGTTACTAAGTTTCGCACGTACGCTCTGTGTCATTCATAATAACACGATAGATAATAATCATGAAACGTAGGAAAGGTATCATGCAAAACTCAGTTTCACGCCGTAAGAGGTCGACACATTTATTAACAAAATATTATATCAACGACGCATTAGACTGCTGCAGAGAAATACTACGAGCTGGGAGCAGTTTGAGGCTATAGTTTAGGCTTACAATCTTTGCCATAGTACTGGGGAGGACCACGATCAGATTGATCGGGTATTGTCCGCGGGTGATGGTAAGAGCCTTCGCAACCGGAGTGTTTTCATGAAGAGAGTATTGAATGCAAGGCAGGTAGCAAGGATCATAATATGTGGCGCTACGTTTTCTCTGTCTATCATTTTCGGGAAATGGCTTGAAGATTTGTGCGAGAACAGTATCTGGCGGTGCCGAACATTCCATACGGACCATCTGACTCCCAAAAGTATCATGACTATACATAGCTATAGCATGCGTACCAGTACTATGCCTTTGATCGAATCCAGCCACAGGTACGCCAATGTAAGCACCTGCGTAGAGAATAAGCGGTAGATCCAAGCAGTTTGGTCCCATTATGGCAATGACATCATTACTTTTCAAGCCAATATTCCTCAGAGCTGTAGCACAGCGTGTAGAACGTTCTAAACCAGACCTGAAAGTGTCCTTTTGCCCAGTTGCGCCATCTATCTATATTAAAGAAATATCTAAATGTTTATAAGGAATGTATGTATCACAGTCGGCTTGCATAAATTGCCGCAAATTGGCTTGTATAAACAGCATCGTTTTGTACTGCGGCGGGCCAACGATTAGCCGAATTGAATATGGGTGAAATTCCGCCAGAGTGTTCGGCGTTATACGCTATTCAACAAAGCCGTATTGTAACAAAGTGGGTCATTATCTACCCCTTTGACAGACCTAATTCCCAGTTTTAACACTCGTGGTGTTGCTTTACATGACAAGAATGGCAATAAATACAGAAAAATAAAAAAATCTATGCTCGTTTAGGGACTAAGCTTTCGCAGTTAGATTATTTGTTATTAATATAAAAATTTAGTTTCATTACTCAAAACCTGATTTCATAACTGTATCGATCATTTTCACTGCCTAAAATCCAGATATTTAATAAGACTAAACGTTAGCCGCAATATTGTAGAACGTCTCGTAATCACAATCCGGCTAATCGTTGGCCCGCCAAAACTTTTACTGAACTATTTTTGGAAATGGATAGCCACAATATAATACGGCGACATATACAATCCGACGACGACAAATAGATGCTTAAAATAAAAATGCTTTGGTATCGACAATGAAAAAAGGACCAAACAGGCTCTCAGAACAGTGATGAATTCTTAGCCGTCAAAACACTTGTTTACTTACCTGCAAGACGAATTCCGGTGAATCCTTCAAACATTGAAGTAGTATCTTCCCCATGTGGTATCGATCAGAAGCTATTCCCGTCTGCGCCACCAGACGTGACGTCACCTCATTGATGTACCAGTGGATTTCATGAGACGGAGGGGTGTTCATTATTCTAAAATAATATTATGTTATTGTTGCTAAAATTCATTTCGTTACAGTTGTTATAAAATTGGACTAATGGGATCCCATTAGTCCAATTCCAGAGTCCAAACTTTCAAAATCCAGGTCAAGGAATAACAGGAGTCTTAACAGATAGTAACAAGAAATTAAATTCTGTAAGATTTACAGTGTAGATGTCATAATCGTATTGTCTGAACCGCCATACACCATTTAAGCTAGTCATTTTCAAAAACAAGGCCGTCTTATTTTGTGGCGTGCCAACAGTTAGCCGGATTGAATACAGCTGAGTGAAATTGTGTCAGAAAAATTTCGACGTTATACGAAGAAATACCAAGCATAGCTCCATCCGTGGCACGCTGAGCGACGAATTAGTATAAATGACTAGTATACAGTGTGTAATTCACACATGACAAAACTAATTATATTCTTAATGAGAAACAAAGTTCTTTAAACTTTATTTTCTCATAACATTTAAAATGAGATACATGGATTTTATATTACAGAACATGTTTTTTATATCTAGGCCGTTGGATACAAAAATACACTTATTTTATTGACGCTAGAATGTGACTTTTAAGCTTAAAAACTTCGGTTTTTATAATAACCATAACGACTTAGAACATTTCGCTCGTGTTCATCACTGTTAATGTAGGATTCAAATGATCGAAGATTTTTTCAATTCGGTACAGCATTTTCGGACTTTTTTCAATTCGGTACAGCATTTTCGGACTTTTTTTTACTATTCAATGCAAAAGATAAGACAATCCAATGTATCCACTCTATAACATTACTATAGATATAGGAGTATAGATGAATTGCTTATTGTAAATAACGCTTGTCTATATAACTAACAATGCTACTATAGAAAACACGTGCTTCAGATAGCCTTGAGGTACGTAGCAATACTACATTATTCACACCAATAGCAAATATATATTTTTTTCCTTGTATATAGAACTATACAACATACCTTTGGGCGTCATCAATATCTTGGATGAACCCAAAGTTAGGTAGAGGTAATATAATAATTGTAAGCTCAAGTACACAGATTACGAAAGCAACACTCCATGAAAGGTCTCGTTGTTGAAGGGTATGTCTAAGGCCACCCCAGGGCCCAAGTCACATGCCAATGTTTTTCTTTATGATCGATTCCAGACAAGACGATCCAAAACAAATCAAGAGATTCCCTTTGGATCGAAAGAAGGAACTAGTACGTATAATTAGGGATTTCATTCTTTCCATTGGCTTCGTATACAATATAAGGACTGTAATACGTGCCTAAAATGAACGATCGCAACAACTTTCATATCCTGTGGCAATTATGTTTTGAAACTTACATTTTTTTTAAAAAGTATATCATATAATAATAAAGGTATATTTAAATAACAGGAGTAATATTGATATCTTAATTTTACGCGAATGTTAGTCATTACAATAAAACTACTTTTATGGATTTTATTACGGTTTATTGCTGTAAAGCTTCTGAAACGTCGGGCTACATAAATAATTTAATAAACCACGAAAAAATCCGTAAAAGTGGTTTTATTGTAATAGCAGGAGTAATATAGAAAATTAGTACCCAAACTCATACAGTATTCGCAATTTTCAAATTGCGTTCCTTTAATGTAACCCTTCTTTCACACGAGTAATTCATTTACTGACCTTAAATCAGAACACACATTTACACACGTACAGCAACGGAAGTACGACTTATTGTTACAAAGCGAATATCTCGAGTGAACACATAAATAGAACTTGTAGAGTGAGAAACTAGTCTCAATCTAAAAAGATAAGATATTGCTTTGTAGCCAAGTTCCGTGTTATGATAAATGACTCGGTCGTTGACGAACGAAAATTCAAGGTCGAAGTAGGTGAGATCTAATTAGGTACGTGCCAAGATCTGTATTACAATGACTTTATAACAATTTAAAATATTTTATATGAACTTAGAAAATCATTTCCTTTTATCATTTAGGCTAATATTCTAGGTTCACTTCTATATAAATGCATTATGATTAGGTACTATAGGTCACTTAGTGATTAAAACTAAATAACCGTTTGAGGCGTGTTTATGACATTTAGACCACATATATAATATTATGTACCTTGCTAGTATTACTGGAAGACTCAAGTTTCATTTGCTTACGTTAGATAGTTTTTGGGTTATAAACAACAACAACACAACTTCACGCCAGCTCCCTAATTTTGTAGGCAGAGAGAACGGAATGCCATACATCACGATTCTTGCATACCTGCCTTAACACTTCCACATTCATCACAAATATTTTTTTTGGGTTATGTGGAGGTAAAAAGTGGTTTCAAATGATTCGAATTGTATACACATTACTGCCCGCCAATTCTATTGTCTGGAACTTGGCTTGACACACTTCCACGTGTCTTGATGTAATGATGTATATATATATATATATATATATATATAGGTGTGTTTGTGGTAGTATTCTTCGTTTATAAGTGTGTCCTTATTTACATAATACGAACTTTTCTGAGCAAATTAGTAGAATAAATAATTTTATTGACCACAAAAATCGCAACCTTTTCTTAGTTATTTAATAGCACTGTCTATATACTTTTCAAGTTAAATTTAATACTTTAAGTGTTATGTATGCATTCGCTTCTTAAATGTTTAGACTATAATGTCAAAGGTTGATATAATCAAAACCGATAGAGTATAAATTGAACAGCTTTTTGACTTATGTAATATACGTATCATTAACTCTAAATTGTGAAATATATGTATCAATGAGGTCGCTGCTCATCAATTTCCCCAGACACAGACCTCAAAAAAGATAATTAATTTGCAAATATTAATATTAGGTATTTTTTTTTACAAAGATTTCGATATTTTATCCAAATTTATATATTTTTTCCAATTGTTCTTTTAAAGATTAGGTCCGTAATAATATAATCCGTGGTGTAGTCCGTATAATGTGTCGTTTGAACTCAAGCTGATTACATATTTGAACTCAAGCTGATTACATATTGATTGCACTACGTAATCAACAATATGCGAGTGATACGCATCACTCATGTGAGTACATGGCTTCTATCTCCACACTAGATTCGGGATTTACTTACAGTATAGGGGGACAAACGAGAATTCGGAGCCTTTTCACCACTACCGACGCCCATGAACATCAATATGATCACGATGGCGATGCGCTGGTATCCTTTCCACACCACCCCCCCCCCCGGGCTATGCTCCTCAATCCCATTCTGAGATTTAAGAGGCCGTTATCTTAATGGGTACATTGAGAAAAGTACCTCTTGTTCCCGTAACTCTTCTCAAAAGTGATGATGATAATGTCCCCCTTCGTCTGTATTCATGCGGACGGATCGGTTTCCAGAATGTTTTCTTTTATAGTATTGGCAAACGAATAATTGGAGCCCTTTGCGGTCTACTGATGCCCACTAATGTTCATTCTGACATTCGCATTATTCATCAACCCTTATCGGTCCACTGCTGGACATAGGCCTATTCGTCGCGTGACATCGGATAATGTAGGCTATACATTCAATAGCCCGTTGAGCTACCGCAAACTTGCGGACCAGCGCAAAATTAAGAGGCCATTTATCGGCCCCGTAGGTCATCACGGGGACGAGGCACTGGTTGAAGACTTGAAGATTTATGTCTTGAAGCTCTGCGGTATAGGCGACGTGAGAATGTGACGAAGATTCCGGAATGCTACCCAACCCAACTGAATCCTTCTATCGGCTTCAGATATACGCATTATTATTGTCTTGCGAATGCGTTGCCTTCCCTCCTCCCCCCCTCCTATCGGCCACCGGCTCCTCACAATACGCACTAAACGCGACAGCATGGCTGTCATTCTACGGCCGTATTATGTGAGTGAGAGGTACTTCACCGGTCGAGTAGGCCCAATTCACGGCACTATCTCCTACTAAAAATAGATTGTTGCACATGCAACAATACATATCTTGTAACATTAAGAGCTCTCTCCTCTTTCATCTTTTGGGTCCTGCAAAAGTATACATTGTTCCAGCTTCATCGCAGAATGTCCTTTTCACAAAACGTCTATTCATCGACAATGGCCTATATCACAAAATGTCCCTTTCGCAGAAATGTCCCTTTCCCATATTGTCTCTCTTGTCCAAGGTATTAGACACTTTCGAAGTACGTTACTTACAAACATTGAAACGACGTGTGGACGTAGGCCTCCCCCATAGAGCGCCATAGGTCACAGTCACGGGCCTCCTGCATCCAGCGGGTCTCCATCACCTTAACCAAGTCGTTACTCGATCGTCGGCCATCGATCGGGTAGGCGGCCGTCCCATACTCCGTCTTCCGGTGTGGGGCCGCCACTCGAGAACCTTTCTTCCCCAACGCTTATCGGTTCTGCGAGCAATGTAGTCTACCCATTGACTCTTCAGCTTGCTGATTCCCTAAGCTATGTAGTTTACCCCGACTCTACTGCGGATTTCTGAATTTTGGACTATATCTCGCATATAACATTGATCAATACAAAGACACAATGAAAAATGACCGTTACGTTTTATGTCAAAATTACAGTTAGTGTATGTAAGAGAACGTACCATGCTGCATTGGGCAAGCACGATCGGGGCGGTAGCTCTCGCTCACATGATACTGTAGAAAGTTTACCTTTAGACTTGCCGTTGTCATTTAGATATGAAGCGGGAACTAGGAGCGGCTTAGCAAATGTGTGGGTATGTGCATCGGTAGTTAACAAAACTCTTCCACTGCTTGTTAGCTTCCATAAAGTATGAAACATCTATCTTATATATAAAACAGAGTCCCCAAAAAGCTGTCACACTTTATGCGAACTATTCTCTCAAAGTTTTATGCTGTTTAAACTCATGGGTAGAGCTACTGCTGAGTGAAGAGCTTGTGTATAATTTGGCCCTCGTTATTGACGGGCGAAGCCGGTGCGCATCGCTAGTGATCTCTAAAAGAATATAGTCACGAATTTAATAATAACAAGCACATTTTATGTCGGAATTCCTATATTGCCATCGGGCGTGCCTGTTTTCTCGTTTCGCCTTACACAAAATAAACTACTTATCCATGGGATAGTCATAGGAGTCTTCCTCCGTGGCTTCGTCCGTTGTGTTGTACCCCCAGGCTTGGACCCGTATCCTGTACATGTGGCTGAATATAAGTGTCGGAATGCGGACCTGAAACATTTGTTTTGTCATATAAATTTTTCCAAGGTATTATCATTTTCGGGCATGAAAAATATGTAGTTGCTGATTCTCAAACCTACAGAATACGCATATAAAATTTGATAAAAATCGGTAAAGCCGTTGTGGAGGATTGAGGTGACTAATATTGTGACACGAGAGTTTTATATGTGAGCTGTACTTGAAGTTTTCGTGCGTTGCGAAGTAGGCTACGCGGAAAAAATCAGGCGAAAGGTCATCACGACCCCTTTTGATTTAGTGTATTATATCATCGCGTCAGACTGTCTATTGCTCTCTCTCTCTCTCTCTCTCTCTCTCTCTCTCTCTCTCTCTCTCTCTCTCTCTCTAAGTAAGAGTAAACTTGATCATTCTACATTTCCGAGAAAAAGGTCGAGACAGATGTACAAATGGACAGACTGATAACTAAGTGAATAAACATAGGATTCCGTTTTTTCCCTGTAACTTACGGAACCCTAAAAACAGAACTCGCAAGGGACCAATTTGTTATTCTTCAATCACGGACATCTAAAGGTCATTATTGTTCAAACTCGAAGCGCAATACTCACTTCGTTCTGCACTGGGCTGCAAAGATATATCTAAAACTTAATAATACTAAGGCAACTTTTGTGTCTACGTATATTATGTGTTATATAATCATGTCTTGCGTCAGGATGTCATATGAAGTATGGGGGGCTCGCGTGGCCGTCCTCAGTGACGGACTCTAATAGGTGAGGAGAGTTACGTGTATGCTGACAAACTATCACAGGACACACCCAAATTGTCCTTATCTCATGCCGTTTACGGCCGCACTGGATGTTATATGTGCATGACACAGGTATCAGCTGTCGCAGCTGTCATCACAACACAGACAATGTGAATCTTGACAGATGTGCAAGTGTCAAAGATACTAGCCTCATAATTTGGTTCTCCCGAACAGAGAAAACCATGGACGTCATATTATATATCATAACCTACCCTCACTTCCGGAGTGTCCAGCTGCCAGACCTTGGGTTTGCCCAGTCTGTAAGGCATCCCCACCTTTACGCAGATTATCATCATGTCGAGCGCACCGTTTATCTGAATACAAAACAAACAATATGTAATGTTAAACAATATGTAATGTTAAACAATATGTAATGTTAAACAATATGTAATGTTAAACAATATGTAATGTTAAACAATTTTACAATCCTTCAACATGTAACTTGTAGCAATGCGGGAACTATTAGACTAGATACTGGGTACAAAGATATTCAAATACACATTAATTGCATATGAACTATGTTATTAGTGTTTTTCAATTTCTAGCAACAGTTTGGAGTTTGGAAGTAGGCGTCGTTACAATCCCGTCTTGCAGAGCACTTTGAGCCATCCTGCGCCTCATTTCTCTCCGGTCGTGGGATCCGCCTGCTGCTATTGTGTGAGTGCGTTCATCGAATTGCTTCACCAAACCGTTTCTCCTTCTCCCTTACTAGCCGCACGGGCGTGCCTTTTTGCACGAGGAAGCCGTCCTTTTCGGCGTTTTTTTTGGCGTTAAGTAATCCCAAATAAGATAGCAGTTTAATTAAGTAGATTCTGTGTACAAGAAAAATACTAACAATATGAAGAACTGCAAAAATGAGGTGATTTTTTTATTGTGCAAGCATGCATTAGAAGTCGTGCAACCTTACCTCCAAGTAGTAGATGAGGGATGTAAATGCCTCCGGTTTTACGAGGAAATCCTCTTCGTAAAACTTGAAGAAGGTATCAGCGGCTTCCCCCCTCTCGTAGCAGCGAGGACCACCCATCCACCAGTGACCGCTCCATCCGTGGCTCACTAAGTCGTGAGCCGAGCGTGGCGTTAGATATCCTGAATGTATTAATCAAAAACGACCATAAATATCCCACTAATATTATAAATCGGACAAACTACTGAATAGATTTTAATGAAACTTTACAATAATAACACATATACTATAGAAATAATAAATTTTGCTCGTGGTTCCGGGGCCAGCTCAATTCCGTTGCATATGATGTAGTGTCATGCACCATACAAGGCACTACCTCCTCCTATGCAGCATGGCACTACCTCTTCCAAATGTCGGAGCTTCTGAAATAATCATCTGTTGATCCTAACCAATTATTACGGTAATTTGTGACACCGTTGATAGAATTGCTTCTAGATGTACCGCAAAGATCTTCAGAGTTATCCGTGTAGGTGTTAGCTCTCCTGCCATTAGATCTGATTGGAGGCCGAGATCGCTGAAGTTTGCTAATATTTTCAGTTTGTGTTAAAGTTGTTTGTATATTTTCCGAATCTTTTGACGATGGCCGTCAGTTTTTCGATAATCCTGTTTACTCTCGTTATATCAAGTGGGTGATGTGTTAGTTCTTTTTTATAGTATAGGGGGGAAAATAGGCAATAGGAACCTTTCGAGGACTACCGATGCCCATGGACATCTGCATTATTATTTTCATGCAGATGCGTTGCCCTTTCATCCTCCTTCCAAGGGGCCATCATCTACTCACAAAGCGCATAAAAAACACGACGGCAGTTTCATTAGCTCTCGCTCAAAATTCAAATAATTCTGCAATATTAATTCCAACATTATAGTTTGTTTTATATGCGCTGGGTGAGTAAAAGTGACTATTGTTTCACTCTGAACCGGCGTATCGCTCCACTCTATACAACAGATGCCAAGTTGTTGCTAGCTGCTGTGTGTAACGGTCGCTGCTGTATGTTATGTCGATTAAGTATTAGTACTTATATAGAAGCAATAGACACTACACATTTAGTATTTTGTTCAATTTTCACCAGTTTGTCGGAGTGTGATTATTAAGTTTGAGGATCAGGATGCAGATCTAGAAGGAACCAGAATGTACAGCATGAGTCAAGAGTCTATTCACATTAGAATAGATCTATCCTTTGAAGATGAACTTCGACCTTTTTTTAGAGACTAATGTAATCATCAAGCTTCTAAAACCTACCAATGCCGTGTCTCGGTTAGTAATGTATTCGGGTTTTTCTCTAAATAACGGACTTGCGTCTAGTAGCCTTAAATTTTAGCTGATATCGTACTCAAATGGTACGGTCAGACCAAATTAGGGAGGCTATAGGAGATCCTCTGCATTTCGCGAACAAGACAACGTAGAGAAGGGGATAGAGGAGAAGATCACATACGTGGACAGTAACAATCAGCTTTGAGGATCCAACGAAGAAAATGAAGGAGTGGTCAAATATCGAATCATATTTGATAGACTTATTCCGGCTGGAAATTATGGACTAGATTGGATCTTTTAGCTTTCAAGATTCTTAAGCATTCACCTAAAAGGAAAAGAAACATCTTGCCTAGTAAGTATTACCATAAACGTCGTCCTTATGAAGCTTACATTTTGAAAATATTAGTACATAAAAGTGCTCTAAAGATTGTAAGTAACTACAATTATCCCGGAAAAAAATGAACAGAGAAGTCAAAAAAATTGACAATATTTACCAAACGGGTCATCCTTGGCGTAGGCTCCAACTGACTTGCCGGTTATGGCAGCGGTGATCCATGGCACGTAGGGAAGCAGCAGCGTGTGCCGCGCGGGCGCGGGCGGGCGGCGAGAGCGTAGAGGATCTGCACAGGCCCCGCCACCTGGACGTCCACCCATTTGAGGTAAGCAAAGACAATATACAAAGTCATACATGACGTTATTAAATAACACACTACGGCAAGTTGCAACGTCGAGTTTGTGAACTATCTTATTGATGTCAGTAAAATTGTCGCTGCTCCATTGCACTTGATTTGGAACATACCAAATTCACACTCTCGTTGGGGATATATGTTAAAGGAGGACAGGACACTTATGACCGTTGGTACTTTTGAATACGCGTTTCCTCCGACAGTTACTACGCCATAAAATACATTATTTCTCTTGTATAAGATCAGCGTGGCACTGACTGAGGAAACTCAGTCACTGCCATGCTGATCCTGTGTTGTGAGCTACTTTATTAACTTCGACTATTAGTAAACAATTAACATTAACATTTGTACCTCCTGACATGATTTACAGCTTAGATTAAAAAAAAAAACTTCACCTTGTGCTATAGCGACGATGGACCAGTGGCCCGTATGCTCGTGGACTAGACTGGGCGACCCCGAGCGGAACCCGCAGCCGCTGGTGCAAATGATGCGGTTCTTCACGATACTGCTCCTGTTCTAAACATATATTTATATTTGCACAGTGAGATCCCATCACACGCACACACACACACGCACATGAACACGCCTACGCATTGCACACGCTTCCACACATGCGCACGAATACGCACACGCGCACGCACAACCTCACAAAAAACGAGAGTAAAATTAGAGTGTCTGTTTGTAGTATTAAAACAATAGCTTTTTAATACATGTATATGGATTTGTATACGGTACACATAACAACTTCCACGTCGTCTTTCACTGACGTTCAAGAGTAATTTTTATCATATTGTTTTCGTATATTTACGCGAATGTTAATCATTGTTGTGTATTAACGGATTTTATCGCGTTTCTTTAGATTTTCTTGTGGAATGAGACAGAATCACCGTCATGAACGAATATGCCAAAATCCTTGTACTGTCCTGTTATACAATAATTGTAAATATATGTTTGAGTTATAAATAATAAATGGATGAGAATATAATATATATAAAATAAATATGATAATAAATATATATAATAACAAATATTTATCCTATTGTTTTTTTTTTTAATTTTTAAAATTTATATATATATATATATATATATATATATATCCTATTGTTTAAAAAATAAAAAATAATAATAATTAAAAAAAACAATAGGATATAAATATTTATTTATTTATTATTATATCTTCTCATCCATTTATTATTTATAACTCAAACATATTTTTACAATTATTGTATAACAGGACAGCACAAGGAGTTTTGGGAAAAATTTTATGCTGTTACTCAATTCACCAGATTTTATGTTTTAAAGGCTCTTGGACCATTTTTATTATACCTAGAAAGCATTTTACAGAGTCATCAATCAGGTTTTATAATGGTATGCACTCACTATAAAACAACTTTGTTGGGTTCCATTTTAGTTTTTGAAGTCAATTTGTTTCTTTTATTTATTTAAATTATTATTAGATTTTAGTCCCGTTCTGCAGTAACACTTAGTATGTGAGTTGATATAATAAAATTACTATTCCTATAGCCAATACTTAAAGTACTAACAAACCCATAACGTTCAAGAGACAATGTGAGGGAAAACACGTTTGTACATCTTGCTATTTTTAAAATTTCTCCGAAATCCCATCATCAGAGATTTCAAAACAAAAAAAAATATTGAAAACAGTTGACAACGTAATCGCTTAACAATTCTCTCTGCCTCCCCATTAGGGAGCTGACGTGATTGTTGTTATTGTAATTGCGTAACATATCTATGCTGATTAGAAAATAAAGTCCTCAAAAGCTGTATGTCTGTATGGTTTTTTTTATATAATACGGAGGTAAACGAGCAATCGGAGCCTTTATAGTACTACCGATACCCATGAACATCCACATAATTACTGTGCCGATGCGTTGACCTCCTTCCACCACCGCCCCCCTATGGGCCACCGGCTACTCACAAACCGAACGAAACGCGACACTGAAGATGTCACGGCGGTATTATTAGAGTGAGAGGTATCTCCCCGGCCGTGCCTAATGCCGTTACATAGGAGGATGCAGGGTCATGCACTATGCATGGCACTACCTCCCCCTATGCAGTGTGGCACTACCTCTTCCTAAAATGTATGTGATCGATTTTCTCAAAATCTACAGAAAGGATTTTCATGCGGTTTTCGCCCATGTATAGAGCGATTACCGGGGAAGGTTTTAGTGTTTACTTTGATTGTTAGATTGTTATTCACGGGCGGGACTGGGGCGGAGTGATAGTTTTTTTATAAATATACTTTTTTCTAACATAGATATTAAACGATTTTGGAGAAAGATGTCATTGAATAACTTTTATTAACAGGCGCAGGGGCGGACCACTCGTATGTATACAACAAAAGGAACCAAGAAGGAACAGGATCTCGTGAGTGACTCACCATGGTAGGATTGTCGTACAGGTAGCACAGTTCCCTCGGAAGCAGCCTGATGTGCACCACTTCTTTATCTTCATCCATAAAGTCTCTTGGCACATCTGAAACACATTCCCGTTATAAGTTGTAAAAGTTTCGATTCCGATCTGTATTTCAGAAGGGAAGTGGGGTTTGAATGGTTGCGGTTTTAGGGCTTCGTTCCTTCTGAGTCCGGGGGCACGGCCTGCTGGACGGCGGCTACTTGTCGGCGGCTCACCGTGGCAGCTAGTGGTGGAAGTGCTTGCTAACGTGTACTTCTTCGATCATTGGAGGAGGACCGCCAGAGAGCCCTGCTGAGGACGTGAGAGAGGAACTGGCGCAGTACGCAGCAGACGTGTGACGTATATATCGAGCGAGCGAGCGACGCGCACGCTCTCCAGGCACGCTGCTCTGATACGTATGGCGACAGAGACGCTATGCTAGGAACGTGGCGCTTCAGAGAATACGGAGCACACCCTCGTATCCTAAATGGACCGTGCAGACCCGTGGAACAGTGGGACGTAGGGAATGACGCAACGTGACAATCTTAGAAACGCCTGGTTTTTTTAGACAAAACTCATTGAATATATAACATTTATTGCGAAAGACGATATAACATCACGTTGTTACTATTCCGTTCCATAGTAGTTGTTTAGTACCTGTGGCACAAGGTGGGTGCTGCTGGCTGTATAAAGAGGGTGACAAACGCAGCATGTGCCGGAGCCATTCTCTATTATTCTGACTTTGTAATTTACATTATCTATTTAGAATGATTACAAATCTTCACTCGAAATACACATAGAGATCATATAGATGTAGAAGGGAATCCACAGGTAAGCCCAGGATGGCGAGAATCCGCGTTCGTTTATAGCGAAGGAATGTATTACTTAATATATTTGCAAAAAGAGAGACAGAGAGTGAGATATTTGATATCTGTTTCGACAATGACGCATTTTAGACTGGCTTCCCTTCTCTGTCTATATCATTATACCATGTAGAAATAATAGCGATTAGTACAGCACCGCGCAAAAATGCACGACTCATAGCGGACATTGCTAAAAGCCGTACGTAGTAGTATCACCATTGGTATACTAGCAAAACTTTACTAGAATATCAATGGTTGAGACCAACAAAATTGAAAATTGTAAACTTCCAAGTGGAACACGCCCTTCGTGAGATTGTACTGCGGGTAAATCCGATCCAAATTCTGTAGTAAACCGTTCGTATTCAACTGCAATTGTTTTCAACTCACCGCTCATGAAATCCACGTGGTATATCTTCTCGGTGGTCTGCTTGCCGTTTTTATTGATCAAAAAGTTCTTGAAAGGCAGGCAGACTGGTACCATATAAGCTGACAAATTTTCAATTATATTAGATGAGGTATGTGAAATTTCCAATTATCTACACTTGCTTATTTTATAAAATATGGTAATGTGTGAATGTAGTTGATTTCTCAAAGTGCACACGACAGATTTTCTTCGCTAGTATTATGTGAGGAATACATCTTATATAATTTATCTATAGATGTTATAAAATGAAAACCCCCAAAACTAGTATGTATGTGTGATCGATTTTCTCTAAGCTAATTTAATTGTAAAGTGGCTGTGGAAAATCTACTTCCCATCTCCAGAACGGCTCCATGTTATAATAATTTTCATGTTTCATGGTAACCGGAATATGTATAAAAATATTGATCACAGACAGACTAGCAACGGTACAGATGAGATTAAACAAACTTATAAAACTCTAATTTAAGGGGCCTCCCATACAATAAATCGCTATTTTGGCCGTTTTTAAACATAATTTTTCGGAATCGTATGTACACGAGCCCGACTCATGCTTCACAGGTTTATTTACAATCGGATCAAAATAGTACTTCCTTCCAATGCTTTGGGCCAAGAACCAGTAACCAGTGAGCTTGAGTTTAACTCCATAGAGCTAATATAGATAAAACAGATAATATAGGATCCAATCTAAGATGTGGTCGTCTAAGCCGAAAGAGACAGGTAATGTAGTTCTCTCTCTATGTATCTCTTTTAACTTTATTTCTTTTTCAATGCGCGCATGAGATTAGACAAAGATAGGAGTGCGCTCTCATCTTCCTTTGCTATTAACCAAGACCACTTTTTAGGATTTTTACAGTAGAGGGCAGGAACCTTTCTCCCTAACTACTTAGGATAGGTGCCGTAAATTCCACTTTTTACCTCTTTACGAGAAAAGAAAGATATCCGACCTATACTTGTTAGAGGTAGCAAATGGCAATTCCCGACATAGATTTATTTATCATAACTGCAGTAAATTTAAAACACTTATGTAACAAAAAAATCTTCTCAGATAGCAAATCTTAAGTGCGTACTTCTATGGTTCACAATGTTGGTGGTTATACCAAATTTTTATGTAATATGTCACTTCTTTAGTCATGTTATCGTAGTATTTATTTTCTGTTTGGACATGTTTAAAAATCTATCGTCGTCTATAACTTTTAAACTGCTACGCTATTACTTATATGTGGAAACTTTCTAATTGGTCTACGAATCAATATGTATTTTATATATATATATATAATTGTTATATAACTATGTACACATATCACATATTCCTAGCTGTAATTTTCTCTAATATAAATTTAAAAAAAAGACGGCCACGGCATTGGTACTACTTCTCTCTGTATTTTTAGTTTTGTAGTTACCTCTACGATTAACTCACTAGATTTCATAGTGACGATAAGCTTGAGTAACGCCACGCTGTCCTTGACGCCGAAGTTCTTGAACTCCGGGTGCAGCAGCACGTCCGCTATGGGGATCAGCAGCACGACCGGCTCGCACTCCGCACCATGCGCAAGCTGCTCCAGGGACACGCCACACTCGGTCTCGTCTCGCTCGTAGTCGCCGAACACTATGTTTCCCCTGTTGTGACCACATTGGACAAAAATGGTTAAGTGAGAACATTTGTGCCGGAAGGTCATCGACAGGAAATGCAGAACTCGGCCAGGCTGAAGAACTGAGACAAGACACTTTTTTATAGCCTAGGGGATCAGGCGTGTCGTAATGTCTACGCTCGCCCATAGACAACCGCATATTTGTCATTATAGTTGGTTGCGTCACGTCCAGTGACATTGTCTCCAAGTCAGTACGAAGCTAAATGTGTATATTTGGCGTAAGTGAAAAATACCCTCCTTTGTCCAATTAATTGTTTGACGTTGGTAGTAGGAGCTTGGCCTCAACAACACATGTATTATGAGTGAGTGAGTGTGTCATGATCTTCCCCGTCCATATTCGTCTGCACTGATTGCCTCGTGGTTTAGCGGTAAGCATATTCATCCACAGACACGAAGTGAGGGTAGGACAAAACAAAGAGTGTTCTTAAGATTTCAATTAACCTAATAACCGCCCGAAGTCAGGAAGTGGTTTTCAAACTGGAGGGTAGCAAGCACGTTAAGCCACCGGTCCAGCACCCGATTTTTACCCGGTCGTGTTAGATTGCAGCCCCATACGCATTTAAGCATTGAGGACTAAAAATCTTATGTCTGAGCAAACACTTGTGCGCTAATATATATTCCCTACGTATAAATTCAGCTAGGACACAAGCTACAAGAATGCACAACTAACAGAGCATATCCATCGGGCACGTGCGCTGCGTCCACGGCAGTGGTGATGGCAAAGAGACGGCTGATGAGCACAGCCCTCGGTACACGGAAGTAATGTGGTGTTCCGTTTTTCACTGAAAACGTTAAATAAGTTGGTTATAAAAGCAAGCGTATAATCGCTTGTAGGCACATAATGACGACTACCGGCGCTCATAGATATGCGCGCAATGGTTACATTCAGAAACGTTGACCTCCTTAATCCTATCACCCCTTACATAGGGAAAGGAGTCTAATATAAGGTATATGGGGATTCATCGAATGACAGGAAGAAGTGATATACGTAGACATTATGTTGTCCTACACCACGTCATCATAAACCTAATGCCCTGGTGATGATGATGAGTAAGGCTTCTGATATTCTGAAATATATGATGATGATGATGATGAAGAGTTATAATTGGCAGCTGACGCTCTGAGAAGGAGTTGAGAAGCATCTTTATAATTAGAATTCCAGATAAGAGCATACATATTTGTTTCTTAAAAGACGGCAATTTCCATTCGTCTGGACTTCTCCAGGCTTCTAGAGATTTCCAGAGACAGCGGTAGTCACTTCTTACTCGTTTACCCGTAGGTAAGAAAAGTTATGACTGTACATTAGTTTTTTATATATTCTGAGATAAACGCGGTGCAAAGTTGTAGTTATATTTTTTGCTGGTTACGAAATGCGTGGGTAGCATTTTCGTCAATCACTTACCGTGTATATACTGAAGAGCCCCCAACCAGGTAAACTGGAGTTCTGACACCGTACCTTCACCTGGTTCGAATGAGGGATCATCGTGGCATTCGAGGAACTGTCCCAACACTGTAGATGCTGTCAAAAGATTATAAAAAAGCCGTAATCAGTTTTACCACTGCTGCTTGCTGCTCAATAAACTTAGGCGAGGTTCTGAGTATCATACATACTATGAAACTCAGATCTTCAGCTGGAAGAAATGGATACAATCGAGTATTTCAAATGAAACTTGATACAAAATAAAATGTACCTGTTTCATCTAAATGGCTGTGTACCTAAAGATCTAAAAGCTGCAAACATATGTCCAATTTATAAGACGGGAGATAAAAGCGAACCTGCCAACTATCACCCAATTTTCCTCCTGACAGCGATATCTAAAGTTCTAGAAAAAGTTGTGAACGAACGACTAATAATTTACCTAGACAATGAAAACATTTAAGCTAAAAATTAGTACGACTTTCGGAAGCAGACCGCTATAGAAGATGCGGTAAATCACTTAATAGATACGAAACGCTGGTAAATTAGACCAGAAATAACATTCATCTGGTGTCTTTATCGATATGGCTATAGCCTTCCATAGTGTCTCGCGCCCTACATTACTAAGAAAATTAGAATCCATTTGTCTACGTGGTACTGCTCTAGACTGGTTTGTGTCCTATTTAAATGAACGCAAACAACGAATAAAGATAGATAACCAACGTAGTGACTTCTTGAACGTTGATTTTGGTGTCCCACAGGGAAGTGTTATTGGACCAACACTGTTTCTAATATACATAAACTACCTTTGCAAAGTTGAGCTTAATGAAGCAAAAATCTTTACTTACGTAGATGATACAGCCATAATTTTACGGTAAAACATGGGAGAGGGTAATCGAAGCTGCTCAGGCAGGCTTAAAACAGTAAGCTCAATGGTTACAGCACATTTTACTAACATTAACTTTAAGGTGTCAAGTCGTAGTACTCCTAAAGAATCATTAAACATAAAAATACATACATGTAATCATAACGAACTAACAACTGATTACAACTGCACCATACTTGAAGAAGTTCAAACAATTAAATATCTTGGAGTAATGTTGGACAGCAAATTATCATGGACGGCTCATGTTAACTCAGTCTGCACACGTTTGAGAAAACTAACTCATAACAAAAGCAAACTCACATCTGTTGTCAGCAAAAGAGTGTTATACCAAGTTTATAATTCACTAGGTGAGTCTATATTGAACTATTGTATAATTACATAGGGAAGTTCATGTAAAACTTTAATGACTAGACTAGAACGCGCATAACGTATTAGACTTAAAGTCGCTACTCGTAAGCCAGTCTACTCCTACAAATCTTTTATGCGAACAATGTACAGTCCAAAGTGTAAGACAAATTAATTATAATTGTACATTGTTGCTACAGTTATCAAATACCATAGGCAATCGTTGGGAGCCCCAAATGAGAAGTTTCAAAAATCATCACGACGTGTTCAGAAGTGGAAGGTAACGTATACGAAAACTGTATTTGCAAGTTGAGTTTTGTTTAACATGGCGCCATTTCTGTATAAAAAGTAAATAAATTACTTAAGATTTTTAACTTACTTATTTCTAACTTATGTGCTTGTAAAAGGATATTAATGCAATGGTTATTTACACTAGACTATGAAGAGACGGAAAAATTACTAAATAGATACACCGACAATAATATATAACTACGAGGAAAAAAACAACTATAGGGTACTGCCCTCTCGATTACATCCCTAAGTTGCATAGTTTCATGTCGGGCAACTTCATAGTATCGTCAAAAGTGTCTAATGTTGAGACATTCATGAGAGTATGCCTTGTTATTATTTTGAAGAATTAATTTAAAAAAGGGGGGTATCCGCCTTTGGCAAGTAATTGTAACGAAAGAAGAAATTATAGTGCTATGTACAATGTTGCATAATGCCGTGATTTGTTTGCAGTTATGGATGCAAAAAGGTATATATTTTTTTTATAGTTTTTGTTACCGATTTTTATTTTTCTTCTAGTTAATAGATGATAAATATGTATTAATGCAAATAGGAAAGCGACTGGTTACCCACAACGTAGGGAATCCTAGTATTGGGACCAGGGTGTATACATGTTCCATTGTTTTTGTATATTTTTTGGCTCAATAAATTTTTTTTTCATATTTATATTGTAATCCACCTCGTCTTAATCATAATTACTCAGCTGCCTTTTATGTCTAAAAATATACCACGTGTCATCGACAAATAGTACTACATTTTGTTCATCTTTAATGATGAATTTTAAGTCGTTTATGTAAACGAAAAAAGAAAGAGCCCTAGAATAGACCCTTGTGGGATTTTGATACTAGTTCCGCTAAACCCCCAACTCGACAAATTGACCTCATGTTTCAGCCGGCTGACACCTGCCGTCACGAGATAACTCGACGTTTATCGTGTTAAGACCCGTAAAGTAACTACAAAATGTGTAATAAACGAAAGGTCGCAAACGGTATACTGAAATTTTATTAATTTCTTAAAAAAATATATGTTCTGACTTCAGACAAACTTAACAACACGGGGCAGGAAGATTGAGAATGCATCATAAAGCTCAAAGGATTTTAACTATCAATAAGGTATATATCAAAGAAGTGGAGACAACCACTTTCACAGATTTCAAAGAAATCCGGTATTTGGTATAGGACTATATATATATATATATATATATATATATATATATATATATATATTTAAGAAACCACGCAAGCTACCCTGGTTCTCGGATACGAAAATCAATAAAAAGGATTTAACGCACTGTTTTCGCATTCGTTCCACTCACATTCCACTGAATACTTTTCGTTTCCTAATGGATAAAATCACCAACTCTATCTGTACAACATGCTACTACTAATTTCTCCGACAAGAATTCATGATGGACATGTAAAATAGCTAAATGTAATAAAGCTGAACATACTAAGATGTAATAAATATGAACTTTTCTTTCTTATACCTAATATTCTTTGTTCTAATTTTAAATTAGAATATAGTGACAGTTTTTAAGTTTCGTTATCCATTCGCTATATACAAGGGATTTAGACTTAAGACTTTTATGATTATTTTACAGTAGATATAAGTATGATTTAATTTTCATGATGTATAATGCCTTTAAATAAAGATATAAAAAAGGCCGCTTACACAAGAAGCGAGCTCAAATATCCGGCACAGATTAATTTTTTTGTTATTTATGGAAGAAAACGAGCAGTTGCAGCATTTTGACGACTACCGACGCCCATATTTATTATGCAGACGAGTTATGTCCTCTTATCCACCTCCCCTCCAGTGGGCCTTCGGAAACGTCACAAACGACACGAAACGTACAGCGTGCCTGTCACTCTACGCCGGAATCATATGAGCGAGAGGTATCTCCCCGGTCGTGGCTGTCCAATTCGTCTACAATGCAACATGGCCCTACTCTATAACAGTACTAAATATGAAATGTAATAAACACCTGAAAATTATAAAATATGTTCATAGGGTAAATTTCAGGAGAAGTTAGTTTTTAATTAAAAAATATCCAAGTGACACAAATCTTTTTTTTTCTGTTGACGTGGGGAAACGCATTTACGCGCCTTCACTGACCCTGGGTGGGGGAGGTCCAGTGGTGCGTGGGGCTCGCGGCACATTATATAGTGCCGAATACCCACAAAGACCACCGCGATTGCCACCAGAGTCGTCTTTGGTGAGGTGCCTCCGAGCAGCAAATCATCAGAGCACCTCAACGGCAAGTCAGCCCCCACAAACAACTCAGGATCGACGCCACCTCCACAGATGGGGTTGTCCCGCACCAAATGACAACCCCACCGACTCTGGGACAGCGCGATGGGCTGAGGTTCCCATCCTCGCCCTCTACCCCGTGCTAAAAACCGCCGCCACCTTTTGCTCTTTTGTCCTTTCTTCTTATAAAAGGGGTACAAAGAGCGGCATCTCCTTCTGCTCTTTAGTCCCCTCTTCTAATAGGAGGGGTACTAAGAGCCGCCACCTCCTCGGTTCAATTGGCTTCGCCCACGGTGTCTCGGATCACCCCAGGCTACTGAGCCCCCCTGCCACGACAAGGCTTGAACCATAGTGGGGAAGTGACTCAAACCTTGTCACAAAGGGTAGTAACTGAAAATCAGTGAGCCCAGTTCATTATGTATCATATGCATTGATTTACGTACCTATTTGAGAAGCACATAGATACGTATTGCTAGAAAGGTGTGATAGAATAAGATTTTCTATATTTAAATCAAAAAGAAACAAAAAAATACTCAATTGTTATTATATATAATAAACATGTAAACACTTTGTATACATTTTTATAACTATGCTGATTGTGAATAAAGAGTTTGCTTTTTATCTAACTATCAAGTTAGTATTTCGACATTTTGATTCTGAAGTGAACTCACCATAGAGAACAACCAATACCACCACTAGCGCCATCTGCAGCGTATTTGTCTCTGGTCTCATTTAGACTGAGCAATGTCACAGTTTATCGAGAAAATTTGCATTGTTTTGTAACCATTTGTAAATATTAACAAAGCGTAGCGTTTTACACTTAAGAATGCGTGTGTGTATGTTTATTGAGAGATTACAAGAATATAAGAAATACAAGAATGCTTTTCAAGTACTGGGTTAACTGACGGACGGATGGATAACAGCTTTTGTAGTACAGAGTAGAAAGATCCGCTTATGGAAAATGATCAAACATTAAACCGGAGAAAACTATGCTTTTTTTCTATTTTGTTTATCTACGCGAAATTGTTTTATTCTCTTGCCTCGTGGCCTCGGGTGTAACCCGCAACCGACTAAGTGATCGGCTTGTTCAGCTCGGTTGTCAGCGACAAATACAGTAGTTTTATATTATGAAAAGACAAACGAGCAGTCCTCTACTACACTCCAAATGGCTCCTATTTGGTGTGTAGGTACTCTTATAATCATTATCGCAACTAAAATACGAGTACCAACCGCACTATTACTTCCAATAAAGATTATTTAATCATAAATTGTTCTAGTGGAAAGCACAATGACATGACGCCCCGCGTTCGAGCCCCAGGTCGGACCAAAAGAGTGACTTTCGGTTTTTTTCCCTTTCGAATAACAGCCCAGAGTCAAGAAGGAGGCTCGAAGTAATGCGTCTGATTTGTCTCCGGTCGTGTTGGCTGTTGCATCGACACATTTGTCGACGCATAATGACCGAAATTTTGTACATATAAAAAATGTGTTCTCAAAAGTAAAGTTGTAATTGTATATGAAGTTAACTATCTATTCCTAAGAGCTTGTTGGTTCTTTCAAAATAATCCTGTATATCCATGCTAAGGGCCTGTTTGCAGTGAGCTTTAAAAAGCCTTATGTCGTGGGCTAATCAGATGATTTAAGAAAGATTGAAGATGATTGAAAAGTGTCATAGTGAGCATCTGCTCACACTATGACACTTTTTGATGTTGTGAACGTTATGTGTAGAGAGTATAGGTATGTTCTTTACACCTATGTTCTATTTCAACGCTTTTTAACGCGCGTTAACATAGCATATTATATCAGCACAGCAGGGGGGCTTCAGCTTATCACAAAATTAAAAATGCTTACTTATTACATTAGTGATGGGCCGGCTCACAGCGGATTGTTGGATTTTGAGATGTGTCTGTACGTTGCGTAAGCACATATTGGGTTTTTCTTATAGACGTTGTCTCAATACGTTATAGATAACTTAGATAAAGCAGTCCAGTTCAATTTCTGTGCAATGTGCGATAGGTCATATAAAACATAAGATCGACTTGAGCATGTCCGCGTACCTTAACTGTGTGCGGTTTCACCCGTATAAGACTCACGGAGGGGAAATTGGGAGGGGAAGGCAATCAAACTTTTTTTTTAAAGAGAAAGTTAAATTACGTTATCCCAACGATCACGCATCCAATGGCGCATTGGACAAGAGGTTGAAAGGAGGACAGCGCAGGTGCATGACAACAACAAAGCGAATATCTATAGGTGTCGGTAGTCGCTTCGTACTGTTTGTGAGTATCCGGTGGTATATTTTGAAACAGTTCAAACGTGTGAATGTTAATGGCCGTTGGTGGGCTCCAAATGACTCTGATTGCGCGTTTGCTCTTCTTATGTAGAATGTGAAATGTGCCGTCCGAGCCGAGTTTCCGCCACTGCGGCCATCTCTATAAAGTAGCTGACTGCGCAGGACGTATTGTAGTGCACAAGTCCGTGTGCAAGTACAAGTGCACTCCCTACGCCTTCATTCTCTTATTCCAATGGTACGGCAGTCCGACGCGACAGGAGAGAAATCAGGCGCAGGACCGACAGCTTACCGTGCTTCTCAAGGCAGGGGGGGGGTGTAACACCGCCAACTTCCCGACTACCGAATTTTACTAGAATTTGCAAAATAGCATTTTGGTCCGCCACAGGAGTCGAACCCAGGACCTCACGACTGTGATTAAACATTATCCCAAAGCCACGTGGCAGACCGTACTACTTCTCTATAGTATTTATACGACGCCATACATTTAGAAACTTTACGTGATGACACATGGATCTGTATATTATTCTAGATTGCGTTATCTAAGCTACTTAACCGTATTTGAACACAATGTTTAGGTTATGAAGTGAAACTTCTTTATACACGGGGCATTATTTACAACGGTCAATCTAGTGAGTGTATATGGAGCCTAAATACCTCACACTATTTCAAAAACACGCGTTATGTAAAGACTCACAAAACTTTATACCGCAATGATAAACTGGAAGGCTGAAAACGGTAAATGTCTTTCATGTGTGTATTTATATACGAGTAATATTGTATGGAACGATTATTAGTGAACAATTTACTTGCGCTGCTAGTCTTTAATATGGGTATATAATGTCGCGCTGTAATGTCTATGATCGAAATAAAAATGTTGAATTATCACAATACTATACAATAAACAGCGACTTTATGGATGCCTAATGGATTGAAGGCCAAAAAACATAAATTTAATGCTCATTCGATGTCTTAAATTGACGCGAATATTACTCATTACAATAAAACGATTATAACGTGAGATTCAAATGCAGAATATAAAATGGACAAATATTTCTACAAATGATGGCAAATATCACCCCACAGGCTTACTGAGGTCGTGTGGAACAACGCGTCTTCTTTAAGGTTACATTAATCAGTATATATATTATATTTATATAGGTTGACCGTGCTCGCTCTTGTCGTCCATTAAAGGTAAGTGCTCGTAATTGCCACGCTGAGCAGACGGATTGGGTTTCGGACCGGCGCTACATGTGTATGCTCCGTAATCAACACAGAAGTAATTGTTAAACAAATGATAAACGTCATAACAGCTAGCAGCTATATTCACTCGCTAGTGAGATTTGTGTGTCACTGGTACGTGCTCAGGTTACAAATTGTTACGGTGAGTAACATGATTTTACTGTCACCAATTTAAAATGAACCATCAAATTCTTTGGTAAAAATTATTGCTAGTAGGTATAGTCGCAAGTAGTAATAATAGTTTAATTTTCACTTTTCTAGTACAGAGCATGTCTTCAAATTAACTAGCTAGTTTTGTTAGGGAAATATTCACTATAGATGGTACGTGCTTATGATTTTTTTTCTGCGTAAATCTCTGCTACTTTATTTTAGATTACAATTTTAGTTTAGGGTGTGTAGTTATATAATTAATATTACTGTTCACTAAATATTTTGTTTATAAAATGAGGACTCTGTAGTAGTATTTCTTTTCTATAGTATAGGGGGGCAAACAAGTAATAGAGCCTTCTGTTGATTACCGACGGCCAAAGACATTCGCATTACTGTCAAGCAGATGCTTTTCCCTACTTTCCTCTTTCCTTTCAATGTGCCACCGGCTACTCACAATCCGCACGAAACGCGACAGCACAGCTGTCAGTTTACGACGGTGTCGTGTTGCGAGGAGTATCACCTCGGTCACGCCGACTCAATCCGACTGTAATACTCATACCTCTTACTTAATAATATACAGTATCATTTAATAATACGAGTAATTAATTATATCGAACAGGGAGATCTTTGAGGCCATTCATCTCTTGGTGTAAAGTACGGTCCATTAATTTTTCTAAATATAATATAAAACTATAAGATAAGACCAAGTGTACCGTAACATCAATATCTTATGCATAACCTAAACGGCGCACAACGTACAGTTAAACAGTCCCAAATGAGGAAGTTTGTTCCATATTCTGTAGAGCACTTTGTACTTACAGAGAAACTTCTTGGTTCAATCCAATTCTCATCTTCTACCACAGGTTATTGTGGGTGGATTATAAAACAACAACGGCAACGCATCTCCACGCCAGTTGGGACAAAAACAAACAATGAACTGTTAAAACTTAAATACATGTTAAAGATACTGAAGGATATTTTTAAACGTTAAGAGATGTTGTAGAAGGCAGACAATCTAGCGGATCAGCGGTAATTCGTGTCTTACAACACGCAGCTGGGCTTTGGGCCAGTAGATCACGCAGTCACACAGTCGCTATGTCTCCGTCGGAGAGAGCACACTAATTGTGCGATTGATTTAGAGCTAGTGAAGCTTATACTAATAAATAATACAGTCTTGACCTTGAAGTTTTATATAAAAATGGGACCAAAGTAGATTGTAGGCATAAAATAAACAGAAAAGAGGTCACAAAGGGGTCATTCTGGGACCATGACTTTTTTGCTATTTATATAAATAACTCAGGTGTGGTGTGCGTGAAGCGACCAGACTAGAAACGATTACCACTATTTGAAATATATTTTGTAGAAACATGGCGAATAATCGTGCTCAAGACTGGGTCCATTGGCACATGATTGAGCTCGCAGCTCGAGTTGTTGCGGAATCAGGAATAGTAACAGATAGATACCACTTGGGAAAACTGATATTACAGAGTCTCAAAGATTACCCAGATGCTGTAATGCAGGTAAGTATTTTGTGAAAATTTTAATTTCATATTTATTTTAAAAGAATGTTTTAACTGTTGCTTTACTCATAGAAAGCCTCGTGATCTAGTAGTATCCGGCCAGATCGTGAGATTCTGGTTTGCGTCTCGGGGAACTTAATAAGTCATCGGTTCTGCAATTGATTTCGGTTCGGACCGTCATCCTATTACAATACGAGGGAAATGAGAATGCGCTTTTTTATTTTTTTATGATATTTGGGGCAAACGGGCAGGTGGTTAGAGACCACCCATCTGCAAGAACAGGCGTCTTGCAGGCGCGTCGACGGCATTTAAGGAACAGGTATGCTCATTCCTTGAGAGCCTCTAACTCGTATCGGATCGGAAATATCCGGCACGGCAGCTGGTTCCACAGTACAGTTGTGGATCTACGGCCATCTAGGTGATGGGCATGGAACTTAGGGTTCCGTCGCGATGTCCGAAAATGGAATTCTGCTGCTGGTGTCAGCCAAATAATTCCTCGGAACAATGAAACGATAACTCTTCGTAGTACCAAAGAATCGTGCTGCCCGGAATAGCTTGGTCGTCAACGATTCGAGTCACTCAACGTTAAAACTAGCCCAGCACTCAATATGCGGTCAAATCTGCGCCTCATAAAGCTGAAGCCGATGTGCTGCTCATTGAAGTACTGCTAGCATTCGTTTCCAAATGATCGCGGCACTGAACAGTACTTGACATGTCGACAACTAATATTCCGATACTATCTAAGGTCGATAGGTAGGTGTTTTTTAAAACGAGGGCCTAGGACGAAGGGCTACTTTTTAGTGGTAAAGGCCCAACCTCGTGTCTTGTATAACAAGTCCTCGACTTCAGACACAAGCTTGTTCCGATACTCGTTGACGTGTTTCCGGGAAATATTGGCACGTCCAGTGTATCTCTATACACGCAAATGATAGCACTAGGATGCTCTCATCCTAGTGCTATCATTTGCGTAACAATGAATGCCACTAGTTGAATAGACAATGAAGGAATTTGATGATCTTCTGAGTATCGCAAGAGCTGACAGTTGATAATGGATTCCATAATTTTAGAAAAGAAAGCGGTTAGCGCTATGGGCCGGTTCCCTGACATTCATCCCCTAGCTACAGTTATAGTTACCAGTTAGTACTAGTTGAATGAAGCGCTACCATTATTTTTTTATCGGTTAACAATATACACCTTCTATATTTCAAACATATAGTAGGAAACAGCGTTGGGGACAGAGCGCAGCCTAGGGGAACACCAGCCATCATATTTTTAAGGGCGCAGCATGCCGTCAATTCTAGTCAATGAATTTTAATATTATCTCCCATGCAGTTGGCTCATTCTTGTAGATATTGACGTCGTAGCCGAAATTCGGTCTCCGGGTCATCATATTTACAATAGCATTGTTTTTATTGCTTGGGCTACGGAAAGAACATTTAAAATTGTTGTTCATTTGAAATTACTTAATTATAATAATTTTTATTTTAATTATTTATAATTTAATTCATATAAACTGGTAGTACCGGTAACTGGTAATAAAAATATTTATGTGTGTGTGTGTGTGTGTGTGTGTAATACTTCAACTACTATAAATGTAATCAAATTACAGATAGATGGAGCGACTGGAGATTCAATAACAAATAAGGAAGCTATAGAAAAGTCCATTGCTTGTGCAAATTTTTACAAGAACATGGGGCTGCAAATAGGTGATGTCGTGGTTATAATGAGTCCCAGTAATCTTCTCATTTCATCGCCGTTTTATGCTGCCTTTCTGACTGGAATGGCAGTAGCACCTATTGACAGTACTCTAGGTGTCAGTAAGTACTTTTTTCAATGAATAACTTTGCTGTAGTTATATATTTTGAAGCCAGTGATTAATAACAATTAAATGTAAACAAAATACTAGTATGCTTGAGACTACACGGCTAAAATAAAATGTTTTTAGTTGTACGAAATGTAGCCGGCTATGACAGAAAGAGAGAAAGCAAAAAAAAGCAAAAAATGCACGTTTATCTGCTGTCTCTGCCTACAGTACTACCTATACGAAACGTAACTCTTTCTATTTTTATATTCACTAACATTTATCTTCCTATCAATTTCCATTGGCCTTGATGTAATAATGCTCTCCTCACGCAATCATCTTATGCAACAATAATTGTACAGTAGTGAGCTAACTCGTAAAGATGTTCGCTTAAACTGATAAATACATAAACTCCATCATAGGTACGACTAGCTGATGGGCAAGCATTGTCCTTCAAGTAAGGAGAAGTAGTGAAGAGCCAAATCAATATAAGCTCGTGACAGCGTGCTGTCAACTGCCTCTCCTGTCACTTTTGATCACTTACGCGCTGGTCAAGTATAATTCGAATAGAAGTCGAAAATTCACTCACTTTCATGTCACATAATGGATTCTTTACAATAATCGGAAGCGCTCAGCGTCATGGTTGGATCCTGGCCAGCCAGCCGAATTCTGCCCCAAGCGGAAATTAAGCCCATAAAATTTACATGTGAGCATTTGATGGACTAGTGCCGGTATTGTACGTTATTGTTTCCTCAAATCTAGTCAGACTATTACGGCTGGTGTCTGTTGTCAGCAATTGCAAACCATGATAGAAAAGCTAGCGGCTAAACTACTTAGGCTGGTCAATCGCTCCACGCCACTGCTGCTTCACGTCAACGCTAGACCACACACAGCGCAACAGACGGCATTAGAAGAGCCTCAATTGAATAGTCTGAGATATGAATTTGCTCCAACAAATTACCACTTTTTTCTAATTGTGGATAACTTCTTGCAAGGAAACTCCCTTGGGTCAGTCCAAATCGCCTGCAAAGATTTTATTGTTTCCCGTCCGACTGGTTTTTTAGGTGAGGGGATCAATGAGGGAATTATTTAATTAAAGCATGTACTCATAGGTAGATGAGTACATACTCGTGCGTAAAAGTGCCTCCTCCTGAGCTTTGGACCCCTCTTCTTATATACCCCTCGTTCAAGTGGCTTCACCTGGGTTCACCTCACGCTATTAAGCCCCGAGTAGCCTGGGGTGATCCGAGACACCTTGGGCGAAGCCAATTGAACCGATGAGGTGGTGGCTCTTTGTACCTTTGTAAGAGCAGGAGCAGGAGGAGGTGCCGATCTTTGTCCCCCACTTACAAGAAGAGGGGACAAAAGAGAAAATTGGTGGAGCTTTTGCGCACGAGGCAAGGGGCGAGGATGGGAACCTCACCCCATTGTGCACTGTCCCAGAGTCGGAGGGGCTGTACTGTAGCATGGGACAACCCCATCTGTAGAGGTGGCGTTGGTTCCTTCGGGGGCTGATTTGCCGTTGAGGTGCCCTGATGATTTGCTGTTCCGGGGCACGTCACCAAATGCGGCCCTGATGGGGTGGCGCTCGCGGTGGTTTTTTGGGTATTTGGAAGTAGGTAATGTGCCGCGAGCCGAACACACCACTAGACCCCACCCAGAGCTAGTGAAGGCGTGTAAATGGGTTTCCCCGCGTCAACAAAAAAAAGGCTACTAAGCCCCACCGCCACGACAAGGCTTGTACCATGGTGGGAACGTTTAGATACTTCACACTCACTTGATTGTTGACATTTTTTTTATGTACCTCTTGGCACTCGAGTAGTCAAGGCGAAGAAACCGTACAGGCTAGAGGAAAGAAAATAGAAATCTACGTACATACAAAGTCTCGAAAAATATTACCCTCATTCGGATGCTGTCAGGTAAAATTGCTTAAAGTTGAACCTAGCTGTCAGGGTACGGGTAGACATCGGTCTATCGTGTGCACGTGAGTACCGTGTTGGCATTGATCTGAAACGATCAACGCCAACATGGTACTCACGTTAGTGCAATACGAATAACGCAAGCCAAGTTTACGGGCGCCCAACGTCACAGTGAAACGATGATTGAGCATTCAGCTGCAGTCAGCGATGTGCTTGCGGCAACATGTTGGCGGGCCCGGACACGGAATACAGTTGGCACTGTACGGGTTCTAAATGGACCAAGTCGCATACGCAACAATTTGCGTCGTTGCGAAACGATGATTGAGCATTGAGCAGTGATCGGCGATGTGCTTGCGGCAACATGTTGGCGGGCCCGGACACGGAATACAGTTGGCACTGTGCGGGATCTAAATGGAACAAGTCGCATACGCAACAATTTGCGTCGTTGCGAAACGATGATTGAGCATTGAGAAGTGATCGGCGATGTGTTTGCGGCAACATGTTGGCCGGCCCGGACACGGAATATAGTTGGCACGGTACGAGATTTAAACGGAGCGAGTCGCATACGCAACACTCTGCGTCGCTGCGAAACGATGTTCTAGCGGCTGACGAGAACAAAATTGACATATAATGTAAGTGTGACGATATTAATATACCTTTAATACAAATGTGTAACTTTTATTTATGCAGTTTGAATGTCGAATACGTAGATTTTTAATTTTATTTGAAACTGCCTTCGTCTTGAGATGCTCGTATTAGCAGTGGTAAATTATACCAAAATTTTGTAACTGCAGACCTAAAAGAACCTCTAAATGATACAGCGAGATGGCGGCTGGTTGTGAGTTGGTCCATAGCTCTTCGCAAATACCGATTATGCTGATTGTCCTGGGTCCCTTTTTAACTAATCATACAAGTGTGAAGGGGCTTTGTGCCGTATAATACCAAAGAGTGGTGTGGCGAGATGTATTTGCATCCTGTGTTCCATCACTGATAATAGTCAAAGCCCAATTACTGCATCTGCATAATGTAATTTGAATAGAATAAGTATTTCTCATAAGTTAATTCTTAGGTATGAAGGCATAAAATTTCTAATTTTATATAAAACTTTTAATCTATAAAAATACTTTTACTTCTCAAATCTTAAATATTCGCCTACAAGTATACCCAAAAATTGAACTGACGCCATTCGTTCAAAGTTATTGTTATTTATGCGTGTACCTATAATATTTAAAATAACCATATCTCTCTGCTTACGAGTACCCAGTACCATAAGTTTCGTTTTATTAGAGTTTAGCGCTAAGTCGTTTGCTTTATACCAATCTTCTATGCGACCAAGATCTAAGTTCAGTTTGGTTACAGCTGTGCTCGTACATCGTTACGACTACACGATAAATAAAGCTGCACATCTTCAGAGTGAACGTGACATTTACAATATTTGAATATTTTATTTTATCGACGCAGCATAAAGCAAATTACAATTGCCCTGTTTACTGGGTTTGCATCTCATAGGGAAGCCAAAAAAATTTGTTTGCCTCAACAGTGGGACGAGCAAATCTACGTGCTATCAAATTAGCCCTCACCGACAGGGCTCTTTGCTCCCTTCTAATGTCATTACTGTTCCTTAGGCTAGCGTGGCCAAGATATTAGCAGCATAATTCATGCTGTTGACACAGACTCTGTCAATTTGGCATCCAACTCTGATGCTGCTCAGCTTCACAATTAGCCAGTTCACAAAAAAAAGTGTAGGAGAACTGAGTAAATAGTAATATTATAGCAATAATACCGTACAATATATTGTATAAGATAAGTTTTTACCTAATCCCTAAAATATAGAATACATTTCATACGATCAAGACGATTTGTCTAGATAGATATATGACATTATTGCATTTCACATCTCATACAAACATATTTGTTGTTAAGTTTTGTTACTAAGTAAATGTTATACATACTTTATCCTATTTTTATAAGAATTTACAATGTTTTATAGTTAAGTAATAAAACACCTTTTGTAAGAGGTAGTGCTTACACTGCTGCATTACAGCCGAATCGGGCATGGCCGGGGAGCTGCTTCTTGCTTACACGACATCACTATGAAGTGACCGGTGTGCTGCCTTGTCTCGTATGGTTTATGGGAGAGTTCATGGAGAGGAAAGGAGATCACCGCATCTGCATGACCATAATGTGGATGTCAATGTGTCGGTACTAGAAGGCTACGATTGCGCGGTACCCCTTATACTATGAAAAATAATGGAGAAGATATCACGACTTTCTTGGGAAGATATCACGGCTTTCTTAACAAGATATCACGGCTTTCTTGGGAAGATATCACGACTTTCTTGGGAAGAAATCATGGCTTTCTTGGGCAGATATCACGGCTTTCTTGGGCAGATATCACGGCTTTCTTGGGAAGATATCACGGCTTTCTTGTGAAGATATCATGACTTTCTTGGAAATGAATCATGGCTTTTCTTAAGAAGAAATTGTGACTTTCTATGCCGTCTATCATGATAACCTGCTACGTCATTGAAAGTTTCGAATCTTCTTCCGTGATGATCCCAAATATTGGTAAAATTTCTCAATTTCCAGTGTGAGTGGCAGGCACTTTATACCCTGGAAATGATATTTCAATATACTTTATTATACAGCAGTATTGTTCCAATGCACGTAGAAAAACATAAGTACCTATTATGGCGACCGGCTGGCTCAGTTGGTAACGTGGCAGTTAGTCCGCGTGCTACGCCAGACGTCGCGGGTTCGAGTCCCGCGTGGGTCATTGATGTTTGTTTATATATGTTATGTATTCATATAATAAAAATCTTAAGAATAGCAAATTACTTAAATTTATAAAAATGTTAAGTGTATTCCCGTTGACTAATACCTGTAACACAGATGTCGACAGATATTATGTTGTATTATTATGAGATAATTCAGATAAAATAAAAAATATAATTGATTCCTTGGATTTAGTAGTAAAATAATTACCGTTCCAAAATTCATATATTATAAATATTTATAATAATTGTTATAAACAGAATTGATGTATTAGTGACGTGCCCCAGCTTCAAACATATAAACGTGCTTAATGGAGGTAAATTATATACTAAAAAAAAGAATGAGGTATAACCTCAATCTCTGGTCGATTTCTTTTATGAAGTGCTAAAATTTCATACAAGCTTTCTTTTGCATATATTTTATTAACATTTGCTCTGTTTTGCAGGGGAAATTGTGAATTCTTTTAAAATAATGCAACCCCAATTAATATTTTGTAATGGGAAAAGTGCACTCAATGTGCAAACTGCTCTAGACGAAATAAAATCGACTGCTGGTATCGTTACATTGGATAAGTGCGACGGCTTTTCCAATATAAATGAATTATTTGTGAAATTTGGTGGTGATTCGGCCGTTGAAAATTTTAAGTAAGTAACTATGTACAAATTTAATCCATATTGGCGTCTTAACTTGACGCGAATGTTACCTACTCATTACCATAAACTTTCTTTTTTGGATTAATAAATACTGACCACAATAATAATTTCTTTGCCATTCTTTTATAAAGAGGGGACTAAAGAACAGGAGGTGGAGGCGCTTTTGCGCACCCCATTGTAATGTCCCAAAGTTGGCGAGGTTGTACTATGGTGCGGGGCAACCCTCCTGTGAAGCTGGAGTCGGCCCCTTAGGGACTGACTAGCCGTCGAAGTGGCCTGATGATTTACAGTTCCGGACACCAATGGCAGCACTGATGCCACTTGTGGTGGTTTTGTGTGTATTCAGCATTATAATATGCCACGAGCCCCATACACCACTGGATGCTACCCAGGGCCGGTGGTGGCGCGTAAATACGTCTCCTAAAAAGTGTAGGTTATAAGTCATCTTTGGGATTTTAGATCCATCAATTTATTTATTTATTTATTTTATTTATTTCCAGGCCAACCGATTTCGATGCTTCCGACGTGACAGCGCTATTGATATCGACGAGCGGTACCACGGGTCTACCCAAAGCAGCTCAGGCCACTCACAAGAACTTCGCCATCTCGGTTCCATACCAATGGTACTTTAATAGCTTTTTTTTGTATAGGGGGATAAACGAGAAATCGGAGCCTTTCAACGACTGCCATCGCCCATGAACATCTGCATAATTATGCCAATGCTTTGCCCAACTTTTGGGGGGGCACCCCACCCCTCAATGGGCCACCGACTACTCCCAAACCGCACGAAACGCGACACCGTAGGTGTCACTTTGCGTCGGCATCAAGTGAACAAGATGTACTTCCCCGGTCGTGCGTGCGTCCGTGCGTGCGTGCGTGCGTGCGTGAGTGTGCGCGTGTGTGTGCGTGTGTGGGCGCGTGTGTGTGCGCGCGTGTGTGCGTGTGTGTGTGTGTGTGTGTGTGTGTGTGTGTGTGTGTGTGCGTGCGTGTGTGTGCGTGTGTGTGCGTGTGTGTGTGTGTGTGTGTGTGTGTGTGCATGTGTGTGCATGTGTGTGTATGTGTGTGTGACTATGATACGGTACATGTGCAAGGACCACCGTCACGCTGCACCTCACAGCGCGGTACCGTATTAATAAGTACCACATCATGCATGTGCACAATGTGGTACTTATTAACGTGACAGGCGACACTGTCACGTACCAAAGATATGGTCTTCGCTAAAGCTCGCCTTACCTGTACCTAACCTTCTTAATTTTCATATTACAGGATACAATATCACAATTTTCCCAGCCCCACCCACATGACCCTCATCTGTGCGCCCCTACAATGGCTGACCAGCTCATTCCAATACATATCGACAGCTCTATTCAAAGTCACACGATTAGAATCGTCGGTACCTTGGTCCCTAGACTTTACTTGTGAATTTATAAATAAATATAAGGTATGTAACCATTTAAACAGCAATCGCTTAAGATGTTGGTCCGATTCCGCCGTAATGCGGCGACGCTACTTCTTCTTATAACTAACAGGAGTAAAAACTCAAAGCTATGACCTGTATTTACTAGCACACAAACCGTAGCCGTGTAACATGTTGCTGACGCTCGTGGTATTTTCCCCTTTTATTTGTTTTTTTTGACGCGGAGAAACACATTTACGCGCCTTCACAGGCCCTGGGAGGGGTCCAGTGATGTGTGGGACTCGCGGCACACGATAGTGCCGAATACCCACAAAAACCATAGTTATATAGCATATAAGTGCCGCCCTTGGTGTGGTGCCCCGGAACAACAAATCATCAGGGCACCTCGACGGCTAGTCAGCCCCATAAGGGACCAACTCCACCTTCGCAGATGGTATTGCCCCGCACTACAGGACAACCCCACCGACTTTGGGATAGTGCAATGGAGTGAGGTTCCCATCCTCGCCCCTTGCACCGTACGCAGAAACGCCTCCTCCTGTTGATCTTAGGTCACCTTTTCTTAAAAGAGGGGTAACGAGAGCGATTCCTCCTCCTAACCTTTAAGCCACCTCTTCTTATGAGAGAGGTGCAAAGATCCCCTTCGGTTCAATTGGCTTCGCCTGGGCTACCAAGCCCCCCCGCCACGACAAGGCTTGAGTGGTATTTTTCCCTGTTGTAACGCCGCTAAACTTTTCACTCAAAAAATAATCTTCTATTTTTTGGTATTATGATCCCCATTTTGTATATTATATAAACAATTAATGAGTATACTGAATAGTATAGACGTTAAATGAACTTATTCATTTTCAGCCATCGTACACAATATTGAGTCCTACACTACTGACGTCACTTGTAAAATCACAACAGAACTGTGACCTGACTTGCTTCGAGAGCATTTTAATTGGAGGAAGCGCTGTTTCTGAAGATCTTTGGCGCAGATTAAAGGTGTTAAAGTTAGCATGATTCAAGTAAAAAATGTTAAATTCTCAAAATAAACCGTATTGATTTACGTTACACCAGACGTAGCGGGCTTAGACACCACCCAGCTCATGGATGTTTATCTGGATATTGTAGTGTAAATTTGAACGGTTGTAGTGTAAAATTACACTGTTAAAATGGCTCTATCGAAATATTAACTTGTGGTATCCCACTCTCGAGTACAGGGTGAGTCATATTACACCGTCATTACTATTGTACTTTGTTGATGTTTAAGGAAATCACACCTACAACACACATAACGGACACATTCGGCATGTCTGAGATATGCTGCCTAGGGTTTCATAGCACAATGAACGATAAGGGAACACGTCTATCACAACTTGGATGCTTTTTATACCGCGTGAGTATCATTATTAAGTTTATTCCTTTTTTATGGTATAGGGGGCTAATGAGCAATCGGTGTCTTTTTACAACTACTGACGCTCATGAACATCCACATGGCTACTATACCCATGCTGTCCTCATTTTATCCTCCCTTCCAATGGGCAATATTTAATACCTATATTTTTTGTGAAATTAAATGATAGTTAAACCGGAATGCTGATTGAAAAGAAAAAGAAACAAGGCTTCGTGCAGTACAGTGCAGCAGTTTTTTTCGTTCTTTTAATATGTTTTTTAAATCTTCTAATTAGAACTACAAGTTTCATGTTTTGAATTTTCGTCTAAACCCTATATTTGTTGAACTTAGCGAAGATAAAGGATTTAAGTCTCGTGAATTTTGGGTACCAAATCTTGCGATTTTGTTTTTTTATTGTTTCCCTTCGCACACAAAAAAAAAAAAATAATAGTCATATGTGAGTATCGGTCAAGACGTTAAGGTGTAGTCAAGACGTTAACGTGTAGATTTCGATGCCACAGGTACATATAAATGCATACATTTACACATACATACATATATACATACATCCATACATGCCCTGGAAAAACATGCATATATTTCTGTATACACACATAGATAACAGAACTGTCATCAATTGAGTTCGATGGTGCTTACAGTATTTATGTCAAAAAAATCAAGCAGAATTAAGCTGTGGAAAGCACAAAGGAAGTATTGTACATACACGGTGATTTTATGACCTTTTTTATGATTTTTTATGATTTTTACATTACAATTTCTACATAGGCGTCTGTCACGTGTCCGGACACGTGTCAGTTACTTTACTTGGAGACTTGACACTGCGGGTACGATTAAAATTTGGAATGTAAGCGTATTTTACGAGGCACTACATGCTTCAGAAATGATCCGAAATCATTTAGTTGATTTACTTAATACATGCGATTAAAAAGGGTGCGGGCCCCGAGATGAGAAGTCGCGGTTGTAACTAAGCTTGCAGGGACGACCTACTAATAGCTCGACACCGATCGCCTTAAGTGGAGTGCTTCAGTACAGTTATAAACAGGCTCTAATACTTCCTAACGAGTACGTATATGTCAAGGGAGCGGCACCTCCCGAGGCGAAAAAGAGGCGGGTTGTTTTACACCCAACCCTACCAACACAAAAACTATCACGCTTTTCATAATGCGGCGTAGATGTTTTATTCACGTAAACAAAATACATTGAAATATTTATTTATATATTTTCATTTGTTAGATGGATAGATAGATCGATAAATATTTATTTGAAATCACAAAACAGCACAATGCAAAACAACAAAATGAGAAGACAATCACTACGATCAAGTACAAAAAAGAACCATTAAAACGTATATGAACGGTCCAATGATTTTTTCGTTCCCGTTGTGTTGGGACTCACGAAATGATTTCAGTGTCAAAATATATTATTTATTTTAATTTTATTACTTATGTATGATGTAAGCTTGATGAGTTGATTCTTAAATTTCAGATTGTCGATCATGAAACACAAGAAGAGATTTTAGAGCCAAACGTACCCGGAGAGTTGTGGTTGAAAGGCCCTACTATTTCTAAGGTACACGATACTATTTCTGCATTCACGTTTCTATTACATTTTCCAATTGAAGTACATACATCGTTATGATCTGAGGAGAATTATATCATTACGGTACATGGTGAGTGCACCAAGTACCGTAAGGTACATGGTGAGTGCACCAAGTAACGTAAAGTACATGGTGAGTGCACCAAGTACCGTAAGGTACATATTGAGTGCACCAAGTACCGTAAGGATTTGTGTGTACATGTACTTTTTCATTAAAATATGTACACTAGGCGCATATATCTGAATCTATACTAATATTATAAAGAGCGAACACATTCATTATTTGTTTGTTTGTTTGCATTAAATAGACCCGAAGCTACTAAACCGAATTGAAAAATTATCTTACCATTAGAACTGTACACAGGGAGTGTACAGTTCTAATGGTAAGATAATTTTTTAATGTAATGAACATAGGTTAAATAACACTTTACATAAAGATGTGAAAAAATATTAAAGTAAATCCTTATCGAACTGCAGACATTATTGACAACTAGCTGTCCGGGACAGATGTTGTTATGTCATAAATTAAATTTGTTGTCATGGTAGGTAGCATGTAACATTTACGAGTACGAAATTTTTGTATTCTTGTAAATCATTCATCTTTTCCATATTTTGTATATATAAGAAAAAATGCATTTAATACAAAATATATAAACATTCATAACCTGGTTTAGATTTATACACGCGACCTCTACAATAAGCAGCGCACCCACCACTGCGTCAATCGGTCAACAGAAAAACTAAGAACAATTATCATATCTATATACCTACCTAGCATTAACTTATATACCGTTGGTGTTAGAATAATTATTTCAAGAGTTGATACACTTGAACGAGTTAAAATACAGTCGCATACTACGGTACACACTAATTTTAACATAACTTTTGAAAGCCAAGAGCAATTATCGAGTGGTACTGCCCATAAGATTGTAGAGTTCAGCGTATATTTTGCTAGGGCGGATTCTCCCGCGTGACCCCGCTGTAGTGTCATGATATATAGCATATAACCTTCCTCATATGTGTAGCTCGCATACACAAAAAAAATCATATTCGATCTGTAGTCCCTCAGGTTAGCGCGATCAAATAAACAAATAAACTCGTCAGCTTTATAATTTTTGTATAGGTGGTCGCACACTAAATGTAACTTTGAAAGTTGGTATGAAAACATTATGGCTTCATGGTGTACTTCTTCATGTACAGGGATATTATAGAGACGAGGCTGCGACACGAGAAGCGTTTACTGAAGACGGCTGGTTCAAAACTGGCGACATGTTCGTTCGGGACGAGCTGTGGAACTACACTTTTGTGGACAGAATAAAATTACTGCTCAAATATAAGAGTTATCAGGTAAGAGTAGGTTACGTAGGGGACTTTTAGTCCCCACCAAGTGTTAAGCCTTGTCGTGGTGGTGGGGCTTAGTAGCCTGGGGTGCACCCAAGCCAATTGGACCGAGGGGGATCTTTGCACCCCTCCTATAAGAAGAGTGGGCAAAAGATCAGGAGTAGGCAGCGCTCTCGGTACCTCTCTTATGTAAAGAGTGGACCAAAGAGCAACAGGAGGAGGCGCTTTTGCGCACGGGGGCAAGGAACGTGGATTGGAAACTCACCCCATTGCACTGTCTTAAAGTCTGTGGGGTTGACCTGCAGTGCGGGGCAACCCCATCTGTGGTGGCGGAGTTGATCCCTTAGGGGGCTAAGAAGAGGTGACCTAAGATCAACAGGAGGAGGCGTTTCTGCGGACGGTGCAAGTGGCGAGGATGGGAACCTCAGTCCATTGCACTATCCCAAAGTCGGTGGGGTTGTCCTGTAGTGCGGGGCAACCCCATCTGCGAAGGTGGAGTTGGTCCCTTATGGGGCTGACTAGCCGTCGAGGTGCCCTGATGATTTGTTGTTCCGGGGTACCTCACCAAGGGCGGCACTGTTGGTACTCGCGGTGGTTTATGTTAGGTTTATTAGGCACTATCATGTGCCGCCAGTCTCAAATACCTCTGGACCCCACCCAGGGCCGGTGAAGGCGCGACAATGCGTTTCGCTGCGTCAACAAAAAAAGGAGAGTTTTAGTGCTCGTAATTTCTGTTTATGACCTAATCTATGACACAAAAATTTGCTTATTGCGTACGTATATTTAAATATAATAATAGAGTAAGGAAATATCTAGCCGGTGGAGGACGAAGATTATAATGATCTAATTGTTATAAGATAATTCCACAGTAAAAAGATATATTTACAGTGGTAATGTCACCCATTGATTATAGTACACGTTGTTAATTTTAAGTAAAGTTTTTTTAATTCGCCTTAATGTTGCATTAGACGTAGCGTCATGGTTGACAGCCTGGCTGCCTCAATAGATAGATTATTCAACATAGAAAGAATTTTCAAATTCGAGCGTGTAGGTGCATAGATTAGCGTGTTCAAACAAACAAATAAACACTTCAGGTTTATATTATTTGTATTATGTGTTTTCGTAACAGATAAATATACCACCAGGTGATACGAATTGGTAGATGAATTACCCTGCTGTCTAGAAACAATTAGGAAAATCATAAAACAGGAGACAGCCTCGTTTTCCCTGCTACTGCCTCACCACATGGAGATTGTCGTTCATATGGAACGTTTAGAGTTTTGGCCTGTATCACTAACGCGATTACACTCAGTAACCCAGGCAACACTGATATTGATGGCTCACCAATACTGCGATGCAATGAATTTATTATGTATTATATACATCATTAATAAGAATTAGAAGCCACATTACTTGTGCCAAGAGGAAATAATGTATATGTCGTACTCGTATAGTATAAATCACCGTTTTACACTACGTAGTCGTATCGTTGATATCCAAGGCAGGCGCCTTCATTCTCGGTTTCAAAAACAGGGACGTTTTGCTTTGCGGTTTGCCAACGTTCAGTCGGATTTTCATGATGAAACGTTGTTATATTTTAGGCAGTAATAGTGATCGATATAAGTATTAAATTAGGCCGAGTGTTTTGAGCGCAAATAAAAAAATAACCAAATCATAAGAGCATAGCTCCCGCATAAGAATTCGTAATTAACCGGGCAGTTTGTTTTCTCTGCATTCGACGCAATTATTGTTGTCATCTCAAACAACTCCACAAGGAATAAAATCATAAACTAAGGTCTGTCAAACAGGCGAAAATATACCAACTTCATTTCAATTGGTCTAGCTTAATTGAATGGCGCATAACGCCGAATATTTTCTGACGGAATCTCACTCAGCCGTATTCAAACGTTGGGATATAATTGGCCTGACGCAAAACGAAACGGCCCACCTTATGAATATGGGTATTCGTAACAATAAATACGGAGATTTTGACAATCCCTCTGCGGCATGTATATGTCATTCAGAAGGTACACTATAGATACTTTTGTTTAAACAGATATCACCATTTGAATTGGAGAATGTGATACTGAAGCATCCCGGCGTGTTGGACGTGGCTGTGACGGGCCTCAAGGACGACGAGTGCGGCGACCTGCCTGTGGCATGTGTGGTGCTACGCCCGGGATATCGCAATATAGCGGATGAAATAAAACAACTCATGAAAGGTATGTTATTACTATCATAGTGTAGAATTCCGGCGTGTTGGACGTGCCTGAGACGGGCCTCAGAGACGACGAGTGCGGTGACCTGCCCGTGGCGTGTGTGATGCAGCGTCTGGGACATCACAATATAGCGAATGAAATAAAACAACTTGTGAAAGCTATGTTATTACTATCATACTGTAGTATCCCGGCGTATCGGACGTGGCTGTGATGGGCCTCAGAAACGACCCCACCACGGTTCAAGCCTTGTCGTGGCGGCGAGGCTTAGTAGCCTGGGATGAATCCAGACACCTTCGTCGAAGCAAATTCCACCAAAGAGGGGACTGCTCTTTGTAACTCTCCTACAGGAGCAGGAGAAGGAGCCGCTCTCTGTAACCCTCTTATAAGAAGAGGGGACAAAAGAGCCAGAGGAGGCGGCGCTTTTGCGCACGAGGCAAGAGGCGAGGATGGAAACCTCACCGCGTTGCACTGTCCCAAAGTTGGTGTGGTTGTCTGTGGTGTGGGACAACCCCATCTGTGGAGGTGGCGTCGGTCCCTGAAGGAGCTGACTGGCAGTCCCTGATGATTTGTTGTTCCGGGGCACCTCGCCAAAGGCGGCACTGATGGCACTCGCGGTGATTTTTGTGGGTATACGGCACTATGATGTACAGTGAGCCAACAAGAAAAGGCCTCAGAGAAAACGAGTTCGGCGACCGACCCGTGGCATGTGTGCGATGCTGCGTCCGGGATATCACAACATAGCGGATGAAATAACGCAACATGTGAAAGGTATATTATTAATTTAATGCTGTAGTGACGGGCCTCACAAACTCCGTTAGAAAAATATGTGTCCAAGAGAAACAACCATTCTCTCAAACTTTCGCATTTATAATAAGCAGGACAATTTTTAATTGTTTCAGAATCGCTATCCGATTCAAAACAGCTGAGAGGAGGAATCGTGTTCCTAGACGCCATACCAGTGACAGCGAACACAAAGGTGGACAGAATAAAACTGAAACAACTTGTACAAACAATGGAGAGGTTTTGATTGAAGCATTCCGTCATGTCTAGAAGAGGCAGTAATGGCATTGTTAATCGTACAGACAAAAGGTAGAAAAGATGCCTTTTCAAAGAACCAACTACTAACGACAATGCCATTGGAATTGCCTGAATATTTCCACGGGCTAGCGATGAAAAGAAGCATATTGTGATTCCTTTTGCCTATTGTGATTCTACAGTAGTACAGAGTATAGTGTATAGCCCCTCTCAATCATCAGTTGTTGATAATAATAAGAAAAAACAACAGTTTCTACTATTGTGTTCTTTCATAAAAAAATATATATTTAATGATAAGGGCATTAATCCATAAATGAAAATTTATATAGTGTAATTACTCATATATTATATTCGTACTAAAATACAATAATTACTCACATGTATGCTTTTTATTTTGATTTCATTTATATTTGTTGGGTATATATCAAAAATTACTGTAATGATTACAAATAGAGCCAATAACTTTACACATTATAATTGCAACTTTCATATTATAAAATTAGGTAATTTATTAACTAAGTTAAGTAGTGTAGTTACACTACTTTCTGTATTTTATTGATCATATCATAAAATATACGCGTAAAAACAAGCGTCTAGGACGAACGCACACCACATGGTGACTACAGAATCCTGAACACCACGAGCTCACGCCGATGACGTTCCACAAAAATCGGTTAAAATACGAAACACGAATCATTATGTATTGTATACACTGGAATCAAAATCACCACACAAATTAGGAAACATTTATAAAAAAGTGTCAATTTTTTTTATGATGACAACACGACTTAACCACTTTTATCTAACTTAATACTCATGATGACATTGTAAGGTTAACCATAACATAAAAGCAAAATCGATTATTTAATTAAAACATATATCCACATACTTAATCTAAACAATTAAATACATTGATTGATTGTAATTTATAAAACAATATATCTTAAAATTAATTATACTCATTCTAATCTCACCATCGTTGGACCTATGCTAAAACATAAAACCAATCTGAAGCTAACCTGAAAACGAGCAAAACCGAATAGAGAAAATGAATTTTGCGCAGATAACGCAGATATTTTCATTGCAGGTACCTCATCTATAACTCTGTTTTACTTTTAGAGATCGGACTACGCTCAACTATTCAAAGATGTTTCAGAAACGTTCCTATCTACTTGCGTTTTACTTAAATCACAATAATTAAAAAATATAATAATATATCTTGAAAGTGATTGAAGGCAATTATTTGCTTCGGAGAAAATGTTGCCTCGCTATTCCCTTATAGAGTATGTGGCGATTTTCAACAGTTCAAGTTTCCTGATTTTTCCACTGGATGTAAGCGGAAATTCGTTCAGAAAAACGACACCACCTCGCAGTTCCTTTGAGTACGAAAGCTTACCTAAAATGAAAATATATGAAATTACTGCTTCACATAAAGATGCATATTTCGATGATATTCAACAATTTAAAAAAAATAGTACGAACTAAAAGATTAGTAGTAGTTTAAAATTTGAAAAAAGTTACGTATATACATGCATTCTTTTATCCACTCGCCATACGCTACATTGCTCTTAGGCGTTATCTTTTCTTCTTTTTCGGAGTTACCTACTACTGGTTGGCGGGGCTTGTCCAGCCTCAACAGTTTGACTGACTAGCGAAAACTTTTGTGTCTTCAGGTGTAGGGATACGGTAGGGGGACAGACCCCCATCTCTTCCTGCAGATGGAAAGTGATGTACCGGGTCGATTGTGAGCATAACCTATAGTAACTATTTTTGGGACCGAAAAGGGGGAAGCGGTCTCCCTCCCCACACTAGTGGGACGACGCACGCACATTGCCGTTTTAATTGCGGTGCCGTGGATAAGGATAATTGAGCTCAAACGGTCAAAGAACTTTTGAGACAACTCTTTGAAGTGTCCTTTAATCGAGGTCAATTGAAAGGCACAATGTTGGTCGATGTTTCAGAAGTACCACGGGCATCCAGTAGCCATGCGTTAGAATCTACTTTGCATTTTCTGTTTAATATAGTAAATGACAACATACACAGTCGGGCGATGAAAGATCGGCCGGCCGGTCGGTTGGTCGGTCGCTCTCTCTCTCTCTCTCTCTCTCTCTTGGAGGATGTTATTTAACAGATATCTGATGACCACTTACTAGACACCAGATCCTTTATTTGTTGCGCAGTCACATCGGCCCCCTTATGGCGGATCACACACGCAGCTGGCAGCTGACCGTCAACAAAATTTGTCTCTACACCGATCACGCACACTTCTTTAACACCTGGCAACTCACGAATCACGTCTTCTACTTCCGACGGTTGAACCTAGTGGCCGCACATATGAAAATCACAAAAAATAGATTTTATAATTATTTTATGATTAACTTAATTAACTAAATGAATTATGTCGAATGATGTGTAAGAAAATTGTAAGGTCGCAAGAAAAACGTTTGGTGAAAATTATTATCTTAAAAATATTTTAATGTCAAATTTTGCCAATACATGACTCAGTATCGCACTTTCAAAACAATTAATCAGTTATCAAGTAGAGCCAAGCATCTAAAACACATACAAAATCTACACAAACTGAAGATTTTTTGGCGAATTCTTGGTTTGACCAATATGCATCAGACTCGAGCGGCAACTATTGCAATATCGAAACGTATTGATGATGAATAAATTTTTCACCTGACTGTATCATGTATCTATCTAACTGCAGCAAACCGAAATCGAATCGAAGTAATGATAAATTAAAAACCACACACAAACTTAACTTAAATACAATTAGGTACTTACTACAACTTAAATAAATGTTTTCCTTTCTTTCTTTCTTTCTGCTATGCAATTACTTGTATCTGGCTATTTTTCATAATTATTGTCTTGAAAACATTAAACTTGCTTGTATAATTAATTTTATATTTCATTTAAAGATTCCATGGCTCTTCCGAACAAATTTATTTTTATGAAGTTTATTTTTTCGTTTTCTTCCAATAAGATCAAAATGAGTGCGATCAGTAAATGTAAAATAATAAACTCAAACTTCAAACATCGCGATGTTACAGGGCCACCTGTTTGAAAACAGGCGAGGCCTAATACCCATTTGTCCTAAACCGGAAAACTTTATATAACATCAATAATTATCGCGTCTGTCTTCCCGGGTGTATCCTAAATATTTTATTTATTGTACAACTTTTAAAGAGATGTTATTTTATGGGTTAAGTCGAAATGAAATGATATAATCGAAGTTACGAATAGTGAATCAATCAGTTTTATAATAAAATAAACAAATAAGTGTTACGTGATAGTTGCGGTACTTGATCAGTTCTTTGATCCTGTCGACATAGAAGTAGTTGTCCTCCTCGTCTCTATACAGAAGGTCGCCAGTCTTGAAGTACCCGTCGCTTGTTATAGATTTAGCCGTCTCCTCCGGATTGTTGTAGTATTCCTGGAAATTTTATAGACAATATGTTTTACAAACTTTTTTTTTTTCATAACATTAGATATAATAAATTAACATAGTAATATTGTATATTTGTAAAGTCCACAAGCGTCTTAAGGTCAGCTGTTCTGAGAAGCATTCCACGGAGTAATTGACTTTGCTAAAAATAGTAAAATTGTGAGACGGAGTAAAGTAAGCTGTAACTTACACTAAACCGAATTCCTTTACACCAAAATTCGCCGGTTACATGCGGTTCTTTTATTTCGTTGCCCGAGTCAGGATCAACCAACTGTAAGAACAAGAACTATTGTTGAAATGGGATGCCTAAATATATATATATGGGACAGCGAACACAGTATAGAGCATCGATTTATGGTTCAAGTTATGGACAATAGCTCCAACGAAATAGCTGATGCATATAGCATAGTTAACATAACTTTGACACAAAAACTAAGAGATGTTTTAAGTACAACTCGCAGTGAGCAGTTAAGATCTGGGTAAAGCGAACGAGCTAATTCCGTGCCTAGAATGTGCGGAGTCTCGACCGAGCCATTACCATTGCGCAGTGCCTCCGGGCCAAAATAGTACTGTGACCAGCGCAATCGAATACGATCCGGCCTACATGGTGGTTCATTCACACAAAGAACAGTCGGGTTGCTCTCGAACGTTGTACGTACTCAGCCGACATTCGGTCGCGTTTCGGTATACTACGCAATATATCCAAATGTTGTATGACGTCCAAATTCTAGCGGGACGTCTCGATTTTATCTCAGAACTAAATGGCCCGCACGCCTGCCTCACAACGTAAATTCAATTACAGCTATTGGAATCAATTTAAATTGCTCTTAAACTTAATTAAAAAATATCTATATCCCGCTTTCGGAGTAAGAATCCGGTTTTTATTACATATCTGGCAACGCTAGTGTGTCTAACTGTACAATTAATATGACGATATTTTACCTTTACTTTGTAGGCGGGATTTAGCTTTCCACAAGATCCAACAGGTTTAATCACCGGAATTAACATTGGCCCAATCGCTTCAGTGAGGCCATACACGTTGAGTAAGGCTGCATTTTTTTTCATACGGCTCTGAAACAACATAGGCAAAACAAAATCATTTTCTTTTTATCTAAACTTCGTGGTTTTGCAGATATTTGTGGCCGCACGTCGTGGTTGGGCTACTAAACCAAAAAGGATATCCACCTCCGCACTACGATATATAGGAAAAGGACCGCTCGTTTCTAAGATTTTGTCGCGCATTAACTTTTAACATAGAAACATTCACAAGCAATATTTAGTAAATTTTTTCTTAAAAATATAAATAAATTCTTAAAAATAAAAATAGGGGGCAAACGAGTAATCGGAGCTTCTTTACGACTACCGACACCCATGAACATCCACGTAATTACTATGCCGTTGCGTTGCCCTCCTTTAAGAGGGTGTTCTTCTTTTATATAATAATCGTGTGACTAGAGACTAGCAGCTGCTCGAACCGTCAACTCAGCTTACTTTATTTCACACTTTCTGCTATTCGGAAATTGTGGAATCGAAATTTGTAATTTATCTGATACGTAGACTAACTATACTATAATCATGACTATGATTGAGACCGGTGAAACAGGTATCTATATAATATGTTTCACAAAAAGCCTTGAAAGTCACAGACAACATTTATTACATAATATTTATATTTCTATCTATCTACCAATATTACAATAATTATCATCTACCTACCTATATTACAATAATTCTGTTTTAGATTAATTCATGTTATTTTAAGATCACGAATCGATTAAACGATCATGGCGCAGACGCTGATCGCTAAACCATAACGTTCTTTATTTTATATGAATAAAAAGAAAGAAATATAATAATATTATCATATATAAACTTGTTATCACACGTTGAAAATGCTTGGATTTGCTACACTAATACACACTAGAATCGATTAAAGATGAGCAAACATTTTTTGATGTTAAAAACATTTTTATAATTTTTGTTTATCTTCTTTTCGATGGTAGAATTCTACGTTTTTCTTTAAATATCTTCGAATCGTTAATCGTGATTGGATGAATACATTCATCTCACATAATAACAATAGGTAGTACGTAATATTACCTGTATACTTGTAAGAGCGTCGGGATGACATCTGGATCCAGAGACAGCCAAGAAGTTCAAACATGTTAAATCCACTTCGTCAAGTCTATTCAAAAGATTTGAAATCATCGCTGGGCCCAGCATCGTACTCGCCGGCTGAAAATTTTAGACGTTTATAAGTTAAAATTGTTGGTTCAACAAGCCAATATACCTAATTAAATTGTGATTTATTTGAGCTTTTCGTGTTTTCACTAGATCTCCACGTTCGGAGTCCATATGTCTGCGTGTGTGGTGGAATGCTTCTTCATCATCATCATTATCAGCCCCTTTAGGTCCATTACTGATCATAGGCCACTTTCAATGAATGCCACGGCCTATCTCCTGCTACTCGTATCCATCACGGACCAGTACGGAGATCGTCTTCCCACCTTGTGAATGTTCGACCAACACTTCGTTTTCCTAAACACGGCCTCCACTCCACTCAGAAATTTGTCTATCGGACAAAGAAACACCCAACATAGCACGTTCAATAGCCCGCTGAGCAACCGCAAACTTATGGACTAGTCCTAAATTAAGAGACCATCTTTTTTCGGCCCCGTAGGTCATCACGAGGAGAACGTATTTCTTGAAAACTTTTGTCTTCAAGTTCTGCGGTATAGGCAACGTGAGAATATGACGAAGCTTCCGGAATGCTGCCAAATCAAACTGAATCCCTCTATCGATTTCCTTCTCGTAATAATGTCCACCTAATAGCAATAGTTGCCTTAGGTAGACATATTTGTCTACGACTCCGAGAATAGTACCATCGACGTTGACCGACCTAGAACGTGTTCGTCGAACATGACCATGTTTTTTTGTCTTGTCCAAGTTCATCCTACGGCCAGTACGTCGGGAGGATTCATTTAAGCTGTGTAACATTTCCTGCAAGCTCTCCAACGCTTCGGCCAACACAGCGATGTCGTCTGGGAAACGAAGATGTGAGAGGTACTCGCCGTTAATATTCATGCCGCATCCTGCCCAGCTTAAAGCCATAAAGAAGTCCTCCAAAGCATTAGTGAACAGTTTTGGGAAACAACATCCCTCTGTTGCACTACACTATGTAATTTTGTTAGCCTTGCTTGACCTTCCGGAATCAGAACGAACATATAAGCAGCGTCATATAATACTCTCAGTACTTGGACGTATTGCCAATCGACCTGACATCGCTTTAAAGCTTCCAGAACAACCCAGGATCCGACAGAGTCAAACACTTTTTCATAGTCCACGAATACAAGGCGCAGCAGCTGATTGTACCCTATACAACTTGCCTTATGGAGAAAATGTGGTCCATGGTGCTAAATCCTCTGCGATACCTAGCCTACTCCGGTGGCTGGAATTCGTCAAGATTTGTGGTGAGACGGTTCGTCAAGACTCTTGGGAACATCTTGTAAATATGGCCAAGAAGTGAAATTGGCCTGTATTTTTGAAGAAGTGGTTTGTCACCCTTTTTAAAAAACAAAACAATGTCACTTCCAAGCCATGCATTGGGAGTTACGCGCCACAGAAGCACAAAATTAAAAATCTTTTTTAGCTCTCGTAACACAGGTTCGCCTCCTGCCCTAAGAAGCTCGACTGTAATTCGTTCCCCGGCGCCTTCCCCCCCTTTCAGCTGCGCAAGAGCCGGGAAGGGGAAGGGAGGGGAAAGGTGCCGGGGCCAGACTAATCTCACTCAAGTTGACGTTCGGTAGATGGCCTGACAAATATCGTGTCTGGCTTGCACGCGGATCGTTGTTCAGGGTATCGGGATAAGTGGCATGCGACGTATACAATTTACTATATAAAGCTCACATAAGATCCCAGTCTCATCATCAGATCCCTTGGTCAGATGACTTCTTCCACAAAACCCTTCCACCCTCTATTCTGCTCAATTGCTTCGGTAACCCGTTGTGTATTTGAGCTGCGCGGGTCTCGGGGAAGAAGCATGACATCGGCAGACATTTCTTGTGCTCTGTGTTCCTTCATAAGTCCAAGCGTCTCATCTGATTTTAGCTTTCCTTACTTACTCCTACAATATCCTTCACTCACGTCCCACATGTTAACAATCACGCCACTCATAGCCTCATAGTTTCCGACATATCTAGGGCATCGAACCAGTTTTTTGATTCCAGTTAGATTTTTTCGGAACCTACCATGGTTCGTCGGAAGTTAGATCGGAGTGTTGACTGTACCAATAGGACATGCTCGCGTCGAAAGCCTATATTCAGAGAGCACGCAACCAATCGGTGATCACTTCCGGTTTTAAACCTGTTGATCACGGAGACATCCTTAAATATATGTTCTCGGTCCGTCATAGTAAAATCAATCTCGTTCCTTTTCACAGTATCGGGGCTCTGTCATGTCCACTTTCTATGGAGCTTCTTCTTAAAATAAGAGTTTATTAAAAAGAGGCCCTTTTTCTTGAGAAAGTTTGTCAGCATTTGCCCCCTGCCATTTCGACTTCCGACTTCATAAGGTCCCAGACTCAATTCGACACCATTTCGTACTTCCACTTTGGCGTTACAGTTCCCAATAACAACATTGTAGTGGGTGTCACAGATTGCCTCCACGTCGTCATGGGAATGTGTCGACGTTGGTGCGTATACTTGTATCACTTTGAGGCTGTACCTCTCAGTGAGTTTAACTATGAGATACGCCACCCTACACAATACACTAGAGATTTCGACAATGTTGACTACGAGGTACTTATTCACGAGGAATCCCACGCCGCCTTGTGATGGAGTGTCACCTTCCCTGTTGTAGAATAAGTGGCCTGATGATTAAAATTTAAAAATAAAACTATGTACCACTAAAATTGAAATACGCACAAAAGTGTCTCTAAAAAAAATCTTTCTTTTTTCGACTCTTAAAAGGTAAGTTCTTTGAACATATACACATATTTTGTTGTTTTTTAATGCGATATGTTGGCGGAAAAGTCCACTGCAGCTTCATTGGTTACTGTAAGACATATCAGGCGACGGACAAATTTGGCCTGAAAATGTTATCTTTCAAATCATGTTCCTCAATACTATAAAATAAATGTATAAAAAATATGATATAAAAAAAAATATTTGTTTGCTTGTGTTTGCCTGCCTGCCTGCTTGCTTGCTTCTCCTAAAATCCCCAAGGCTTGCTCTATAAAGTCGTCGTCTACCTGCATCAGCTGAATGTGGTCACGGCTGTGGGCACTGCCGATATTGTACATGCACATGTGCTGACGTTGCAATGTCATCACCGTCGGCAATGCCACGTTCCTTAGAGTAGCAAACAGGTTCCAGTCGGATCTTCCGAGGCACATCGACATATTAAAATATTCCTGATTGGAATACGACATCTCTAACAGGTCCCTCGAGAAAGGGAACGAAAATAATATCAAATAACACCGACGTCCTTCCGGTAAAAATTACACGTGGAAGTAATTGAAATTTGAAAGCTATTGCATTAAATGCATCGAGCTCATCTTAAAGGAGCCGCCGTTATAAGGGTGCATGCGAACATGCTTAGTGTCGCACAGATGTAGTTTTAGTGCGGTTTACTTCAAAGAGTCGCGTACCATCGCGTCAAACCGCAGCAGTTCCGCCAGTTCATCAGCGCCTTAATAAAAATTTTTCAAACGCACACCGCGTCGCCTATTTCTTAAAATTGTAGTAGCACATCATCTTCCTTTTCGGTTCATCGGACTAGCGAAGACTTTTGTGTCTTCTGATTACTAGCACGTGCAACGAACTATGCGAAGATATCAACACTTTGTTGTTTGATCAATTCAAATCATGTTTAAATTAATTGATAACATGCCAATATTTGATTTTATCGAACTTTGACTTTCAGCAATGGTATACATGTACAAATATGAAGGAATACGAGCATAAAAGGAACAACACGGGTTTCGTCATATATTGTGTAATATTTTCTAAAAACGTTAGAGACCAGTATAGAAACTTCTATGGAAATGTAGCAAAAGGAGTAAAAAAATCTAAATAAATCATTAATAGCTGCAGAAATTATTGACAACTACCTGTCCACACAGACGTTGGTCTGCCGTAAGTAGATTTTTTTTTCGGAGGGACAGCGTCAATAGTTCGGCTGATTAGCGAAGAATTTTGTGTCTTCAGGTTTAGTGAGACGATAGGGGGACAGACCCCCCTCTTTTCCCGCAGATGGGAAGAGATGTACCGGGTTGATCGTGGGCGTAACTATTTTAGGACCGAAAACATATTTTTTATTTATTTATTTCTAGAGCTCTCTAAAGTCGCGTTATTTTATTTCTACCAATCTAAGCTCTCAACTTACGGATTCGAACCCGGACTCGTATCCATAAGTGGTGTGTGAGTTTGTCATTCTGTCAGTCATATGTGTTATAACTGTGTCACTATATGTAAGGTTTCATAACTCGACCGTTTCTAGCAGGAAAAATGCATTTACGCACCATCCAACCGACCCAAGAAGGCCTGAAGTGTGTGTCGGACTCAGGCCGTTAAGCGATAGCTACTACCGACTAAAAATTGCTATTCGTTAGTTGGCCCTATTGGCATTTTACTGCGGGAGCGTGTCTTGGTGTTTCTTTGTTTGTGTCCTTGGACGGACTTTGCTACTGCTATCGCGATCGCGTCATCGGCGTCGTGCAATACGTGCTTCGGCAGACGGTAACGGGAGTCTGCTAATATACTTACGGGATCGGATCGTATTCCGACGTTTGGACGATTAATTTATTTCTGTGATTAGGGGCACGGTCAAAGAAATTCTGAGACAGCTCTTTGAAGTGTCCTTTAATCGAGGTCGTAGAATTTGTTGTCATTGTTTTATTTGTATTATACACTTTTGTATTATAACCATTACCATATTTGTAAATCAATGAATTTTGCCACATTTTGTAAAATATCCGTCCGTAGCCGGAAGTGACTGCTATTATTTATTTATTTATTTATTTCAATTTAACAATTCTCTGTACGTACAGATAAACTAACACGCACATAGAATAATTAATAATATTATATATTATACGAGTATTATTATATATTATATTAATAAAAAAATAGGCTTACTTTATATTTATTGATGATTTCTATTAAGTGATCGGCGTCAGCGGTCCTCGAGGTCATCAGGAGACAGTCGCGGAGGTACGGTACCGACAGAGCAGCGTAGTACGATGACAGCCAGTTCACAGGAGAGAGGTTCAGGTATAAGTTATTAACTTCCCTACAAATTGTATATTCTGCTACGTTATTGTGTAATTTTTGGAAGAGATAACGCCATGCTGTATGCAGCTGGAATGGGGCTGGCAACTCAGGCACCTCTCTCTCATATGAAACCTCCACAAAGTAGAACGAATGGTTCGTTAACATCCGGCCCATCGGTGCAGTGGAGAAACGGTGGCAACACGTTTGCACAACGATTATTCGAATCCTTGAGAAATCATAGGAATAGTTCAATGATTCAAATGTCTACGTCAGTTACACTTCAAAACATATAATTAATCACAACAATGCAAGTAACGCGCAGAACATTATACTATAATCTATTGTGTATTTGCGAGTTAGAAGCGAGCTATTGTTTCGCCAGACAGAGGTAAACATCTCTTAAGTGACCAGAAATGACCTACTCATTGTGCGGTGAGAGTCGAAGGTAGCCCAGTACCTTGGCGAACATTGCTTTATGTGTTATGGCGGCGGCTTTAATCTTTCCCGTCGTTCCACTTGTGCTTGTCAGGAAAGCGTAAACTTTTTCCACGTCAAATTCAGCCATTCTATAGGAACAAAAACAGTAAAGTTACACAAGTATAAGTATGTAATAAGTCTGTTTCGACTGTCTCTTTTTCGGATCTGGATTTATGCTGTGGTGGCGAACTGACGCCCAGCACAGCTTCATCGGATTGGAATGAAATCTCGTCGGACGACGAGACTAGGCTTGGGGCCAAAAGAGCGACCGAGACCCCTTCTCCGCCCACAAATGCGAGAGATGCACCACGATATGAGAGTGTTTGTAACAGTTAATTTAACTATTATTATCCTACAGAGAGGTCGAGAGGTCCCTCCTGCTCCGATTCTGTCGTCGGGTACGGTTTCAGTAGTACTCTTTAAATTTTTATAACATAAGATTTTGTGAAGTTAAACTTCACTATGCACGCTTGACTGGTGAATGCATGATTAGCGTTACGTAGCGATGTGTGACGAGGGGTAATAAGTTTGTGAACATAACGAGAGAAGACGAACAGATTGAGCGACATCTCACAAATTCATGTTGTTGAGGAATAAAAATATTGTGGAGAATCGGGTTTGAGAATGTCGATAATATCGCCCTAGCCAAAAACACGGCGGCCATCTCTATAGAGACTAGCCCACTGCGCAGGACATAACATACGAGACAAGTGTGTGCGCAGGCACAAGTGCACTCTCAGTACCCTCATTCTCCTTATCCGATGGGACGGCAATCCGACGCGACCGGAGCGAAATCAGGCGCGGGACTGACGGTCTCACATGCTGTCCGAGACACGGGGTTGTAATACCACCAACTTCCCAGCAACCAAGTCTAGAAATTGAAAAATCCCAATAACGAGTAGGTCCGTCCCAGAACTCAGGACGTCACGACTTGGTTGAAATTGCTCATCTCAAGGTCACTGGACCACGAGGCAGTGAAATGTCAATAACAAGGCCATGGGGTGATAATTAATAACGTCGTTTCCACAGCCGGTTTTAAATACTGGCTTTATTTCGCTATTCTATATCTAACTATCCCCTAAAAAGGGGGATAGTTTTGGACAAAGATTATAGATAATTCTTGATGCCTAGGGATGTACTAAATTCCTCAGTGGCTTTTTTTAAGAAGTGCAGATGTAATACCATCCGAACTTAGTAGAGTTGAAAGGCGCAAGTTCTTTGACTATCCTATCCTTGAATAAAATACTGTTTTTCGACATTAATTTATCATCAACACTTTACTACATTTTGGTATACCACGAAATACGTGCTTCATTTGACACAATTCTTATGTAGCCAGAAGCCAGAAGTGAGTGGACGTTATCAGAAGTTCTGCATTTTTATAACTCCTCGTGATTTTTGCTGTTATACAAATAATTTTATCTTACTCAAAATCTTCTTCCGGTTCACTGTTTTCGAATTCTTTAATAAAGCTGGTCATCGTTGTTTCGCCTTTGCCGTATGTCAGTATCTTTGCATTTAACTCCAGAGTTTGTATGGCTTTCTCGTAGTTTTCATAGGATTCGGGCTGACAGAACACAACTTTGGGTTGTGTAATCTTTAACAAGGTTTTGATTTCCTCTGAAACAGAATATAAGTGTATGTTATGACAAAACATCCAACAAGTTGAATATGAAATTTAAAACTCAAAATTTTGAATAATTTGATGACGGTAAGGTAAAAAGGTGGCCGTGAAAGTGTGTCCCCACCATGGTCCAAGCCCTGTCGTGGCGGTGGGGCTCATCAGCCTGGGGTAAAACCAGGCAAAGCCAATTCAATCGAGAGGTATGCTCCCTGATACCCTCTTATAAAAAGAGGGGGCTAAAGAAAAGGAGGAGGAGACGCTCTTTGTACCCCTATTTTAAGAAGAGGGGGCATAAGAGCAACTGGAGGAGGCACAAGGAACGAGGATGGGAGTCTCCACATTTCACTATTCCAAATTTGGTGAAGTTGTAATGTGGTACTGGGTAATCCTGCTGTGGAGGAGACGTCGGTCCCTCAGGGGACTGACTGGCCATCGAGGTACACTGTTGATTCGTTGTTCCGGGGCACCTCACTAAACGCTTAGATTTTTTGGTTCTCTTCATTTATATTTTACGAAATAAAACTAAGTAGGGATTATACAAGATATACCAAAAGTATATTTATAATTATTTAGACAACCATTGGAAAAGACTCATCTTACAAAAATATGTTTATAACTTTTATAACATAGTCGACCCTATTATGGGAATCCTTTCTTAAGCGATGTATTCGCTCCTAATATGCCAATACGTGAGTTTCTTGCTGTAAACGTTGTGACAGTGATACAGGAGAATATCCACATGGTTTACTGCAGAAGTCTACGTAGAAACTGTTGAGAAAAACTTGTATCTTTCCCTAAAAACGAAATAAATAAAACTAGTTTAACCGATAGAAATTAAAAAGCAAAGTCCACGATCAAAACGTAACTAAACACAGGCCCGATGCATGGTCTATTCATTGTTCCTTTTGACTATAATTATACCATAAATAGCCGTTGATTATGGTCATAAAAAGAAGCCGCATATCGTGTCCCAAAACAGAATAATGCGCAAACCTGTCAGCTAAGAGAAAGTAGAAAGTTCACTTCTTTACCGTATTTAAAAAGTGGGTCGACTGCAGAAATTGGATAACCGTTGAAGAGAGCAGCGTTAAAGGGAATATTGATATCTATGTGGTTATTGCCACTCATGGTTAAGACATCTCCGGGTTTCAGGTTCAAATTCCGCAAACACTTCGCCAACTGTATAGATTTCGACAATGCCTCGGCATTTGTCATCTGTTCTCCCGTACTCGCATCTATCTGGAATGAGGATATAGCATTAGGAATACGGGAAGGGCAAAATCTTTGAAATGACAGAAATGTCTTCCAAGACAAAAAAAAAACAGATGGCAGGCGGTTTGTGAAATGGTTACCACGTTTAGGAAGACCATGTCTGGTTTTCACGTAAATGCACCGGTAAAGAAATACAGAGTGATTGTCAAGATGATATAAATGGTGATCACATTTTATTTGTTTTCTTGTTTGTTACAATGTCGAGATACCTCCATTGGAAAGTGCCGTTCAAAATAGAAAAGATTGACGTTAGCTTTTAAACTTAGATACAGCGGACCTATTATTTTTTTAATTATAAATGTTATAAAATATTTTTTTTGTACAACGATGTCATTTATTAAATATAACCCGCTGCGGTATCCGCGTTGGCTGTCGGTAGAAGTGGCCCGCACGTTTTTCGTCGTCGTCACTATTACTTCTTAAAATTTGCACAGATGAAGTTTGATGGTAATGATGACCATCCAGTTATTCTCGAGTTTCACCCCAGTTTCGATTCTCCCTTCCGTTTGAATCGTCGCCTGAGTAACCAGTGTCAGTAAGTTACATATACTTGTCAGTAAGATACTTACTTAATAATTTGATATAAAAAATTTGGCAAAACTTTTTTTTTTTTTTACTATGGGAGGCCAAACGAATAATCGGAACCTTTTGGCGACTATCGACGCTCATGAACATCCCCGTCATTGTCACGCAGATGCGTTGATCTCTCCTGCGCCCATCGAATGGTTCCCGGCTACTCACAAATCACACAAAACTCGACAGGAATTTCGATTTTAAGGTTTCACAGCACGTAACGTCATTATTTCCGTCTGTCCGTCCGTATGTCGTAGATGTTTTATTCGTAGATTATGTATACTGTATGTTCAAAATTTGAAATCCATTACCAAATGATGTAGTGGATTACAATAAAACTACTTTTACGGATTACGGATGGTCAAGGGCGGACTGACCTTGGTTGCTGTAAAGCTTCCGAAACGATGTGCCAGTTAAATAATAAAATAAACCGCGATAGAATCCGTAAAGTAATTTCATTGTAATGTGTAACATTCGCGTAAACTTAAGACATCAATATGATGTAGTGGAAATTAGTAAAAGCTTCTAACCAAAATTGGTGATGAAATTTGATGAATTGGTTTGAGAATAATCGATAAATATTTGAGTTTAAGAGAGATGCGATTTTGGTTTTCTACTACAGAACCCTTTATAGGAAAGTCTGGCTTACTATTGGCGGGTTTTTTTTTAAATTTATCATAATATTCAATTAGCATAAACTATGTCATAATAAATGGTTGAGGTATGAGTCTAAATTTGTCGGAATAACCGAAAATGGGAACGCCAATTCCTCCAAGGATAATAGTTAATAAATTTACTTGTTAGCGTTAATTTGTCAAATGACGCAATGCCAGTATCAATAAAAATAGTTTGGCGAGAGTTTGAAAACTGGTTTAAATGTGTATAGAATATGATATTGTAGGAGTGTTCTGTTCTAGGCCAATAAAAGCCAATACCATGGACTAGAAAGTATGTTTGTGTGTTTGTAATCGCATTATGCAAAAGTTTTTTAGTTTTAGTAAGAGGTAGTACCATGTTGTATTTGTTTGTTTGCTTATACGAGTATGTTCTAATCACTAGACCAATTTAAAAGAGTGTATAAGCTATGAAATGTCACTCTACGGCAGATGGAAGATGGACACGTGGGTGAAGCCGCGAGTCATTGCTACAAACTGATATTTTCATCCCCGTTCCCCTCCCTCCCTCGACAAGCACACGTAACAAAACCGATGAAGCTGTATTAGGCTTCTATTAGCTTCCACAACATAAATCCAGGCCTGACAAATAAATGAAAAAGTAAATAGGAATCTCCTAACGCGTCGAGTTTATTCCGCTCGCGTGAACGAGGGTTTATGCCCATTCTATACCATGGCGGTGATATGACGTCACCCACTATAGGTGATATAATTGAATTGTAGTTGGTCATTCCACAAAAACGACCGATAGTTCGACAAATAAGGAGATTTTTATAGTGTAGTATTTATACCCCTAAGTTATAAGGGTTGTTCACCCCCACCCGGCAAGCGTTGCTTTGCCGGGAGGGGGTGAACAACCCTTATAACTTAGGGGTATAAAAATAGATGGTAGTGGATTCTCAGACCTAATAAATAGGCATATAAAATTTAGTAAAAATCTGTAAAGTCGTTACGAAGGGGTAAGGTAACTAAGATTGTGACACGAGAATTTTGTATAAAACATAGGGGACAAACAATCAATCGAAACCTTTTGTACATTGTTCGAATATTACCGACGGCCATAGACATCCCCTCTTTACTTGTTATGTACTTTACTTTGTATGTGAGATATATGCGTCATTGTTGAAGTAACCACACAATTACATTACGTACTGGATTGCGGTTCTGGAGGGCGTACAGACATTCATCATGCATGTGCTTACCAGGGCCCACCTTTAAGGGTCCGTAGCCAAGTAGCAAAAAATGTAACCCCTATAATTGCCAGCTCTTGCGATACTCAGAAGATCATCAAATTCCTACGTTGTTTCTTCTGCATATCAATGACCTGCTGCAAACTAGTGGCATTCATTGTTACGCGGATGATAGCACTTGGGATGCTTTATGGGGTGTACACTAGCCGTGCCGTTTCCCGGGAACACGTCAACGAGTAGTGGAACAAGCTTGTGTCTGGAGTCGAAGATTTGTTATATAAAGTCTCAGAATACGGCCTACTTAATTTTGTCCAACTTAACTCCCATAAGACACAAGTTTGCGCGTTTACCGGTAATGATTCCCCCCTCGTCTATCGTTTTTAAAACACCTACCTATCGACCTCAGCTAAGTTAGCCTCAAGGCAGCTGGGTGTGCTGAATAGGGCAGAGCGCTGAGAGACTGCAATCGAGCCCATCGCAATTACTGTAATTTCCATCTTCCAGATTTTTTATAGTATGAAGATATGAGTAGTTATCGGTTTCTATAGAAATAGTCGTACATACTAACAGACTGATTGCTGGACAATAATTGACTACAGCCACTGCAGGTTGTCAACCCTTACAGTATGGCACTCATTGCAAGACTACTATAACACTATCCTGGCCATGATAATAATAGTTACATTAGCTGTTATAAAGATTCTGATGAGAGTGAATCATGCATCGCTCCAATCCGATGAAGTGGTATTGGGCTTCTCTTGGCTTCCACGGCATAAGTTCCTGTCCGAGAGAAATGTAACTTTCCAATCTACGGAGAGTGGGGGGAGATGGTCTCCTTTTCGACCCCAAACATAGTCTCGTCGCGAGACGACTCGACTTAAAGTTGAGGGCTGAAGCAAAACTCTGTACATCGTAATCGGTTCCATGTTGTAAGTGCGTTTCATGCTTGCTAGACTATGCTGCCTTAAAATTATGCTGTTTTTGTTTCGCGGTATCACACAGACAGACGAGGTATCTTAGCATTTCTCATGCTAAGAAACCTCGTCTGGCCCACTATAATTTAAAAAAAATGAAATTTATACACCGCCAACAATCCTGTCAGCAAGAGATCACTTTCAGACTGGCCAGGCCCGCATAAGGGACTGGACTTCTCAAACGGGGGTGCTGAAATAAGACCTCAACAGGTTAGCTCTACATCTATCTAGTAGCCAAGATTTTTACTCTCATTATAAATATCTTCGAACTATATTTTAAACGTCTACGTAACTTGAGGTGCTGTTGGTGAGGAATGTCTCGTTACCTTGTCGTTCAAGTGAGTGCTTCTAATAAAAAATAAACATCTAGATTATGTTATCTGTTTGTACATAATTGTATGAGTTGGTGTCAACGTGGTCATAATATAGGTGTTCTTGTTTTGGGATTTGGACACGTGGTAAGTTTCGAAACACGGAACTGATAACCAGTGTCGAATACAGGGGAAGGGGGTTTTAGGGTAAGCTGTATCCCTGGGGCCCACTGATACTTGGCCCGCCCTGTGCTAATAAACAAATTAAAAAAAAAATTGAATGAATAGTCCCCCCCACTCCACACCAAGCCCAGGGCCCAGCGGAGCTTAATCCGGCACTGCTAGAAACGGAGGAAAAAGTTGTTCTTTTCTTGAAGACCTCTCTCTCTAGGTCGTATCGGATCGGATGTAGCGAGGAAGGCAGCTGGTTTCACAGTACAATTGGATGCTGTAAAAAGGGTCGTTTAAACCGCGCTGTAGTAGATTTATGGACATCAAGGTGATGGGCGTGGAACTTAAAGCTCTGTCACGATGTCCGAAGATGGAATTCTGCTGCTGGTATTAAGCGGAACTATTCCTCGGAACACTCACATCTCTTCGAAACTCCCGTCTCCAAAGAATCGGACTGTCAGGAAATAGCTTGGTCGTCGACGAATCGAGTCGCTATACGTTGTATGCGGGCCTGGCCAGTCTGAAAGTGATCTCTTGCACATAAAACGAGCTGATATTGCGAGGCCCCTGCCCACAGGCAGTGCTGCACTTTGCAAAGTTGCAGCCGATGGGCTGGATTGCAGTCCTGCTCCGCCCTATTAAGCACACCCAGCTGCATTGAGGCTAACTTAGTTTTTTTTTTTCAAATGACTGCCGAACTGAACGTTACTCGATATGACGCCACCGAGTATTCCGATACTACTTAGCCGAGGTCGATTGGTGGGTGTTTTGAAAACGAGGAGGTAGACGAAGGCTTATTACCAGTAAACGTGCAAACTTGTGTCTTATGGGGGGTTAAATTGGACAAAATTAAGTAGGCCACATTCTGAGACTTTGTATAACAAATCCTCGACTTCAGACACAAGCTTGTTCCGCTACACGTTGACGTGTTCCCGGGAAACGGCACGGCTAGTGTACACCCCATAAAGCATCCCAAGTGCTATCATCCGCGTAACAATGAATGCCACTAGTTTGCAGCAGGTCATTGATATGCAGAAGAAATAGCGTAGGAATTTGTTGATCTTCGGAGTATCGCAAGAGCTGGTAGTTGATAATGGATTCCAAAATTTCGGAAACAAAGCGGTTAGCGCTATGGGCCGGTTCCCTGAAATGATACCCTAGTTACAGTTACTAGTTACCAGTTAGTAGTAACTGAATGAAGCGCTACTATTATTTTTTTAGCGGTTAATAAGATACACCTTCTATATTTCAAACATATAGAACCCACAATCACCGAAATAAACGTCTGTGACACACGACGGACAGACGGACTGATATATTAACATGGCGAAATTATAAGGGTTAAATTTTTTGCCACTTGGCTACGGAATCCTTAAATGTACGCCCTGGTAAGCACAACGTAACGACTTTACCTATTTTTATCAAATTTTATATACCTATATAGGTCTAAGAAAGCAAAGCAACGCCTGCCGGGTCAACTAGTATACTATGAAAATCTTCTTATTTCTCGAACTATCGGTCGTGCCCGGTCAATTTGGCTTTAATGCATCTTAGTATATTTAAATTGTCTTATGATACACCTTGTCTAAATCACGCTAGGATCATGTGTTTTTTGTCCGTCGTGATTATGCCATAAATACATTATTATCATCATGATTCGACGTAAAAGCCTCAATCATTACATTACTACAACCTTGTTACATAACAGCCTTCTGCTTCTTAATGTGGAAAATATTCCATCCATCATCCCATCGTTTGTTTTACCTGATAAAATGTTCAGTTCAACAGCTAGTGTTGACTGGGCCATTCCACAGTGACTTGTGTTTACTCAGATGCCAAAAAAATATTATGGAGATTAAAATGTGTGACTGTTCAAACGCCTAAAAATCAGTCGGCCTTTTACGCTGTAAATCCGACTGCAGCCTAAATACAGTGTATACCATGCCTTTGACAGTACTTTAAATGATTGACTATACTACAAAATTAACTAAATATTAAACAGTATATATAAATTATTAAAAATCCTTCGACTTTTCTAAATAATTTATATATACTGTTCAAATTTAACCAATAAACTAATTAAGAATTGGTTTCATATCAGTTGAGTCCAGATTGAAAAAAGTTCCCACTTTTTGTGGAATGACCAACTACAATCCTAATTGGATAACACTTAGAGTGGGTGACGTCATATCACCGCCATGGTATAGAATGGGCAGTAGTAACTAATAAACCCTAGTTAATCGAGCCATATTTATTTTTCCTTTACTTGTCAGACCTGGATTTATGCTGTGGAAGCTAATAGAAACCTAATACAGCTCCATCGGATTGCTACGTGTGCTTGTCGAGAGAGGGAGGTGAACCGGGATCAAAGTATGAGTTGTAGCAATGACTCGCGGCTTCACCCACGTACCCCTCTTCCATTTGCCGTAGAGTGATAGTTCATAGCCTATACGCTCTTTTAAATTGGTCTAGAGATTAGAACATACAACCAAACAATTGTCGAGCGATCAGCCTGTTAGTATGTACGATTATTTCTACAGAAACCGATAACTACTCATATCTTCATACTATAAGAGATCTGGAAGATGGATATTGCAGTAATGTCCATCTTCCAAGATTTACTTTTTTTTAGCAAACGACCTGTCGTTTGCAAAAAAGAAAGGAAATCTGTTTTATTATTAGCAAACGACCTGTCGAGGCCTTTTAACTACCTTTTCGATAAACCTCATAATTGTTATCCAGCAGTGTGACCCCATTCTCTCCAATGGGCCGTCGGTAAGTCACAAATAGCACAGTGTGAGGTACCTCCTCGGTCGTGCCAGCCCAATTCGGCTGATATGCATTATATCACAATGTATGACTAAAATGGTTTCGCATGGTAATACCAAGCAAGCATAATCTCATATACCCACCGCGTCTTCGTATCCAATTTCCTGGAATGTCTCTTGAGTACTGGAAGTCTAGTTGTGCAGATATATACGGAAGTGTGGCAGTATTCGTTACTCGTGCGGTGAGTAAGCAGCTGATAGACTTATGGGGTGGCATAGACATAAAGACCGTGCTGAAGTTAGCTCCGGTACTTAAGTAAGATAAACCATGTGTCTGTGTTCTCTCATTAGTCCCTCGAGCAAAAAGACGATATTTTTTGTACTCATCATCTCTAACGAGTTCAAAGGTCAAATAACAAAAACAGGCCAAGTGCGAGTAGGACTAGTGCCCCACTGGTTCCGTGCCATCTGTACACTTAGATAAAAACCACAAACAACACGTTTGTTGAATGAGAGCCTCCTTAAATAATTTATTTATTCTATTTTCTAGTATTTATTGTAAGAGCGGCAACGGGACTACATCTGTGAAGTTGGGTGAAAAAAAAATCAAAGTGTCTGTCACTACATTGCAGTGGAATTGAGCTGGCATGACGGGGGTACCTCTCGTTTGTGAAGAATAGCCGGTGGCCCACTTACTCCCCGTAAATGAGAGCAGCGCATCAGCATAGTAGTTTTGCGGATGTTCATGGGCGTCGGTAGTCGCAAGCAGGCTCCAATTCCCGTTTAACCCGCTAAAGTAATAAAAAAGAGAGGTGGCGGAGACTCAGTACTAGGGTCCCGTTTTTCCCTTTGAGTACGGTACCGTGGAAAATGGTGCTTAGACAGAAATTAGTGAGCTCCAGATGCAATGGCGGTCCGTAACCTTGGACCCAATTACATCATCCGCGTATACGTGTCCATGTCAAAATTATTTACTAGCAGTTATGTCAATAAACATGATAAAATTTACGTTGTTATGTAAGTTCGTTTGTTTGTTTATTTCAGCGCATTAATCACAGGAACTACTGGCCCGAATTGAAAAATACAATAAATATACTACGACTGATTGGAGCGGGAGTAACGCGGATGAAACCACGGAGTGATGCTAGTATGTAATATGTGTACATAACTTGTTTCTCTAATTCTTTCTTCATTCTTCTACTCCCCTTTTTATATACGGATTTGGCCCACTAGGGTCCACTGGTGTGGTGATGATATTGTGCTTATTGTGATATGGTAAGAGCAGATAAGTTTGCCTTCGTCTTGGTACCCACTTCGAGCTTTTATCGATCGATAAAATAAACGGGATTAGCCCACCACTCCTGTTTCACCAGAGTAGACGGCGGCGACCAATGTGGCCCTTTGATATGATCATAGGAATTTAATCAGTAGAAAACAGCGGAAATAGGAAGTAATTCCAATTTCCCTCCCTAGTCAAAGCGGGAGCAACTACAAAATAAAAGAGTGGGCAGCCAGTGGGCTGCACCACGGAGATAATACGAGGGTGGATTAAAAAGTATTCGGCCTAACCAAGAAAATAAACACATACTAAGTCAGTTGTATTTTTATTTTTCTACATAATCACCATCAAGTTTGATGCACTTTTGCCATCTCCCGCTTAAAGCATTTAGACCGTTGAAAAAATGATGCTTCCTTAGAGTCAATATATGTGTCTACTCTTTTGACCTCTTCGTTTGTTGAAAATCTTTGACCTCCCAAGTGCTTTTTAGGTTAGGGAACCGAAAGAAGTCTGACGGTGCCAGATCAGGTGAATAAGGCGGATGTGGCAGTAGTTCAAAGCTACAATTATGGATTTCAGCCATTGATTGCACAGACGTGTGAACACGAGTTTTATCTTGATGAGACAGGACTTTTGTTCTGAGCATTCCGGACGCTTTTTTTTATTTCCTCTCGTCAACGACGTGGTAAGACACAGTAGTAATCAGAGTTTATAGTCTGACCCCTTTCAAGATAATCAATTATAATCACACCCTTCGAGTCCCAGAATATTGAAGCCTTATTTACCAATAAAATCGCCTTTTGTGCAGTGAGCCAGATCTCTCGATTGTTGTTTTGTTTCTGGCATATAGTAATGAGCCCATGTTTCGTCCATTGTAACAAACCGATTCAAAAAAGCATCTGCATCGGCTTCAATTAATTCCAAACATTCACGTGAAATAGTCAATCGCGTCCTTTTTTGGCCCACTGAAAGCAGTCGCGGAACCCACCTCGCAGATACCTTGTAGATACCCAATTCGTTTTACCCTTTAGTTTTAATCTGCGGAGTCCCATAATTAAATCAAGCACTTTTTTATAACATTTTCGTCAGTAGTGAACGTCGAAGGCCTTCCAGAGCGGTGTTCATCTTTCACACCTTCTCTCTACCACGGTTGAATTCTGCTATCCATTTTTTGACAGATGAATAAGACAGCGCAGAGTCCCTAAATTACTGACCATATTATCATAGATAGCTTTCGGTGATAGCCCCTACTTATGGAGGTACTTAGCGTGATAAAGCGCTGCTCGATTTGCTCCATTTGCAGAAACTATGTCTGATTGCTTTGTTAAAAAAATTATAAAATCACAACAAATTATCGCACATGTTTCGAACTTCCCACAATTAACTAGTCAGAACTGAACTAAATAATGTGGGTAGGTACGATTTTTGGAATTGTAATAATCTGTGTTAGGCCGAGTACTTTTCAATCCACCTGGTAGGTACATGAGTATGTCATAATTAACTCATGGGATATAGTATTTAGCGAGGCAGTGTGAGAGAATGTATTTTTATATCTGGGGACAAACGAGCTATTGAAGCCGTTTGATGACTAACGACGTCCATTGATGTCCGCATATACATATTCCTTCTGCTTCATGGCACTAAGTCTTACTAAAAAGTAAAAACTTTTTGAATTGTAATCCCACTTAGTTCATTTCATCATTTCTGGTCAGGCCTGGGCTAGGGTTGAACCGGGCTGTCCTATCGCTGACAGACCCTGGACACCCCACCACGACCGAAGCCTCTCGCAGCGGTTCTTATTCGGTAGCGGCTCAGTATGTGCTGAGTCCGACACACCCCTCCGGTCCGTCCGGGCCTGGTTGGGCGGTGCATAAAGCATTTTCCCTGCGTAAAAAAATTAGTCTTTAACGTTGAATAAGATATTTTTAAGAGTTATATCTCTTCTGTCCGTCTGTGTGTCGCCACGCTATACTGACAGCTACTTCTGATGCCGTTATGACAACACGCAACTAAAACATGGTACATTATATTTATATCACAGAAAAAAACCACTACAAACTTACGTGTGTAGTTCCTTTCATACAAAATATGGGCAGGCTCCGGTAAAAATCTTCACTGATTTATAGTGACACACTTATACACACATATTATAAAGAGGAAACATTCGATTGTTTGTCTACATTGAATAGGCTACGAAACTACTGCACCGATTTCAAAAATCTTTTTAGCATTAAAAGAATTCTACATAATCTCTGATGAACACGGGCTATACAACATTTTCTAGGGCACTAGAGATCAGTAGAAGACTTAGATAATGTGATAACTAATAGTGTGAAAAAAATAACATGCAGTGTTTACGAGACAGACATTAAAATTTATAATTTATCTATTTTCGTAAATCTACAATTTTTTTTGCCATATTTTGTAAAAGAAGGGGCCGGGCCGCAGGGATATTTTACAAAACGCGCCTGATCAGCACATGGCACGTCTTATTTTTTATTTATTTAAACTGTTCCTTACCACTTACTAAAGTCTTTCTTTACGCCATATTCAAATTTCAAGCCAATATATTTGTATTAAATATGTTTCAATTAAATAGGTATAGCATCTGCACAACGTAAAATGTCAAATAATTTTCATGGACTGTGGTGCTTATGTCCTTAAAGATGAAAAACAAGGTGCTTGTCTGTTTAGGTTTTACTTCGTCAACTTTTTAGGGTTCCGCAAATCCTTAAAAGGAAAAAGAATAAACCCTTATAGGATTACTTTGTTGTCCTTCTGTATGTCTATCAAGACCTTTTCCTCGGAAACGCGTGGACAGATCAAGCTGAAATTTACGTGGAATACTAATGTCTGCAACATCTTAAATTCCTGGAAAAATCATGCTTCCCAGTCAAGGCAATCAAAACGTACAACCGTTTATGTGAACATTTTGGTATCCTTTTAGGGTGCAGACATCCACTAATAACGAATTTTACGATACTCCTACTAAAACTAAAGATGCGTTTTGGAGGTGGAGGGATAATATATTAAAATCTGGAGTGTATTTTATGCATGTACTATTTGGGCTACTCCGGAGCCCACTTCTCTGTTAATTACCACTTAATCTTCAGATATTTTTCGTTTTTTTTTTTTAAATTTAACTTAGATATTATTCTGTTTTTATTATTGTGTATTGTTTTTAACTAGTCTAGTCTGAAAGTCGTTAATTAAAGGTCCTTTGATTAACGACTTTAAAAATTTTGATGTACCTTCACTGTGCGATGTTATTCGATTTTAAGACAGAAAGTACAAATAAATAAAACATTAGACTTACCTGATAAATAAAGTCCGGTTTCTGTCTCATCCTTTCCATCAGAATATGACCCAAGTGGTTACTTGAAGACACTTCCATATTTCGTTTGTATTAAAAGTTAAAAGATGTTTCAAGAGCGGCGAAGTGTAGGCCGTCTCACGGCTAAATAACGAATGATAACTGCCTGCGGTAAATAAATACAAACAGAGATTTGGACTTTGTATCCGCGTGTTTACAGAACTACACAAATTTATTGTACACAAAGTATAAAATCATTAATCGTATTTGTCACTCAAAATGCATAGAACTATTGTTCTAAATAAATACGATTATTTTAAATTATACTTACATATACGTACAGCCGGTGCATTCTAAATTCAAATAGCAGATGTTGCTTTTTAATAACAGCCTACCCGAAATTTTTAAGTAATAACTCCCAATTATTTCAGTAGTCCCGTAAACGTCTACTCCAAGCATCCATGTGTGCCGTTACGAACTAAGTCTTTTTTTTATATAGGGCTTTGTCGCTAAGCGATAGTGTCGCCCTGTTTATAAAACATATAAGACCCAGAGTACCTGGCTGTCCTTTTTTCCTCGCTTCCACAGAATAAGCTGCATCGCAATAACGATAATACGTCCGTATTATCGCTATTGCGGTGTATCCGAGTAGTGCGTTTTCGCTGGACTCCTTGGTTATGTTCATGTCGTTCGATAGAAGCTCCTGCTCCCTGTAATTAAGGTAGCTTTTCAACTAACTGACTCATCATTTCAACAACATCTAGAGGCCGGAGATGTACCCACTTATGCTACTATTGTTTCTCTTCTATGTCAGATATACGCTTTGCCAGATCGCTTACAGGGCGGTTGGTGCCATATCCATATCCTAAGTATTCTGTCTGTATTATTCGCACTGAATTGGATGTAGCAGTGTTTTTTCAATCAGTGAAGGAAGGAAAGAGAGAAGATGGGCTTTTGTCTAGCATTTGGACACAACAGGCTATTAATAATAATTTTCTATAGTTTCCTTTTCATTTTGCGTCTTATGTAGAAAAAAATCAGGCTCTATAATGGCTGGCCTGTGGATGATAAATTTATATACAAATGTTGTGAAATAGACAATATTTTAAAATGTTATCAGATGACATAAGAAATTATATTTTTACAAAAATTAGGCTGTTCAAAGTCTACATTTTTTTAATGGTACACTGCACTGTCATCGTTAGTTATTTTTTATATATTATTTTATCTTCTATATATATAAAAGAAAGTCGTGTTATTTACACCACTTATTACTCAAGAACGGCAGAACAGATTTGGCTGAAAATTGGTAGGGAGGTAGCTTAGAGCCAGGAGACGGACATAGGATACTTTTTATCCCGTTCGACAGCGTTCCCGTGTGACTTGACATGAAACGTCAGTCACTATAAAACGTGGTATAACAAAAAAGAATCAGACTTGGAATAACAAAACGCAAATGACAGCTATGTAATTGACTTAAAGTGACAGCTATGTAATGACGTATGGATGACAATTTGATATTGGTAAGAAATCAATATTAAAACTATTTCTATTAAATAAATAATTAAGAAATGGATTCAAGTGAAGTTTAATCAAAAGTGAACTGAAGTTTAATTAATAATGCCACGACCAAGACGATCGAAACTTTCCCGACAAAGCCGTAATGCAAGAAGAATACAAAATACTGCAAATGAAAGGACTGAAGAAGAACAAGAAATTGCACGTGAACAGCGCCGCGATAGTATGACTCGACTTCGTGCTTCTCAATCACGAGAGCAAAGTGAAGCAGCCCGTGAAATAGCTCGGTTGGCAATGCAGAACAAATAGATAATTTGCGACGCAGAACAAGATATTTAGGTGATTTGAACGGAGCAGCGTTTCTATACGATTGCAGCAATTATTACAGCTCGCATCCTATCGTTTGTATTGGGCAAATGGACGTTGTTTGCGAGTATTGTGGTGCATTGAAGTTTTCCGGAGAAACGCCTAGATTATGCTGCCTTAATGGTAAAGTGAAATTGCCAGTGTTGACTCCGCCACATGAGCCATTGTATTCATTGCTTTGTGGCGAAGTACAAGAATCACGCCACTTTCTTGCAAATACTCGAAAATACAATAGTTGTTTCCAAATGACGTCATTTGGGGCAGACATTATCGAAGAAGGAGGATTCAATCCGACATTTAAGGTATTTATTTTTGTACTTACATAGAATGTAGTTAAAGAATAACTTACTTTATCTATTGGTATGTATTATATTTTCTAATACTGAACTCTACTCTCCCACAGAAAAAGTGTTTATAACCCAGTTCATACTGTCTGTTTTTTATTTTGTAGATACAAGGACAGATTCACCATCGAATTGGATCATTACTACCTTTCGAAGATACACAGAATAATATTTTACAAATATATTTCATGGGCAACATGGAAGAACAACTTGATCGACGCCTAGGGATCAATGCAGGAATGAAGCGAGCAATTATTCAAGACTTGCAGTGTCTGCTTCATCATCTTCTTCTAGCTGACCCGGCGAACTTTGTTCCGCCTTAATGGCAATAAATAAGCAGATTGCTTTTTTTTATTGGAAAAAAAAATACAAAAAAAAAATTAAATAACTACATTAATCATTCATTATTATTTCTGTATTTTAGTACATTGGTTGCTCTTTTTTTTTCGGAGGGATCTACTACTGATTGGCGGCACATGTCCAGCCCTAACAGTTCGACTGATTACGGAAGACTTTTTGTCTTCTGGTTATAGGTAGACGATAGGGGGACAGACCCCCCTCCTTTCCCGCAGATGGGAAGAAGCAAACCGGAATTTTAGTGGACATTACCCTATCGTGGTTATTTTTGGGACCGAAAAGGGGAGCGGGCCCCCTCCCCACGCTAGTGGGACGGCGCGCGCACGATGCCGTTTAATGTTACGGGACGTGTTTAAGAAAAGTTGAGCTCGTCTTTCGGTTTGGCTTGTCAGAGGAGGCCGGCCTCCTCCCCCACCCTCTGACGGGTGGGGTCGATTTGCGCTTCAAATCGGCTAGAAGCCGTGATAATGATTTAATTTTTATTTTTAGAGCTCTACATAGGTTGTTCTTCACTTAAGTACCCTGTGATACACGACATTTTTTGTCTTATTATCAGGCGCAAAAACAAACAACGCAGATGGTCTTCCGACCCGTGAACATGCCACGTATAATTGACCATGGGAAAAACATGAATGTTCTTGATTTAAACCACAAACTTTTAAGGATTGGCCTTGTGATTTGTTGATGGTCATGGCAAATGCAAGACGTATCGGAAATTGAAGTCTTTTAAATTCAAACGGCATATCGGTTGGGATCATCGGGATCCTCGGAATGAGAACTTCCTCACCTTTGAATTTTCCTATCATTATCGTACCGTAAATTGCATTGTTCATCAATTTACTAACCACCAAACGCGTACCGTTGCACAGTTTTGGTTGGTTTATGTTTCGAAGCATGATTACTACGGAGCCAACCTTTAGGCGTAAATTGTGCGGTGGTAAGCCAGGCACGTCCAAAGAGTTTAAAAATTCAATTGGATAGTTGGTCGCTTCATCTTCATTTGTGACGCAGCCAATAGATTTGAATGAATGCATTGTTCCAATGATCTTATTTTGAATTATGTAGTTCAGGTCATCTACATCTTTATTCTTAGGCGCTAAAATTGCTCGCTCACTCAACCATTCATTATTTTTGTAGTTAGAAATAATATTTGGAAATACATTGTTGATAAGTTCGTCTTTTGATGAACAAAATTACAGAAATTATTTGGAAATGATATTAATCCGCTCGATTCATCGACAGGTACTTGACCATTACCTATAGTCAGCAATTGCTCCGAGAAATCTTCAGCAGATGTATCATTAAGCAATGTAACTCTCATGTTTGTTGTCAGCTGCAGTTTCTTCACATAGCGCCATAGATTTGACGATTTGAAGCAAGCAAGCGTTTATTTCATTGGCAGCCGTAGATCTTTGAATTACTGGCAGTATTTGGCGGAAATCGCCAGACAGTAAAATCATTGCTCCTCCAAAACATCTCGAGTCATTGCGTAAATCTTTTAATGTTCGGTTAAGTGTTTCTAATGCACGTTTATGCGCCATTGTGCATTCGTCCCAGATGATGATTTTCGATGCCGCTAAAACTTTGGCCATTGCTGAGTGTTTTGCAATATTACACGTTGGTTCTTCAATAGATTGAAGATTTAACGGTAATTTGAATGCTGAATGAGCCGTACGGCATCCTTCTAACAATGTGGCTGCTATTCCAGAAAAAGCAACCGCAACCGCTATGTAGGATCTCGCCCGAACAGTTGCTAAAACTAATGACAAAAGAATGTCTTGCCAGTTCCACCAGGGGCGTCTAGGAAGTATAAACCACCAGCGGTTGCTTTCATTAAAGTATCATAAACCTCCTTTTGTTGGTAATTCAACAGGGGTACATTCCTTTGAAGTACTAAATCTAATTCCTGGTGATCATATTCACGTTCCCGTTCCAATCCTCGATTAAATGCGTCATTCATTTCACGATATGGCGCTGGCATTCCTAACCTGATTAATAAATTACCGCACATGAGGTAACACATATCTTCGATCAAGAGTAAAGCACGATTATGCATCTCCTCATTCATCTCAATATCGTGATTTCTGGAACTGACACGACTTTGATGTAAAATATCTTCTGACATACTATCTTTGTATTTGTGCCACAGGTTACATGGGTTTGATGGAAAACATGTCGAAATTATGATAGCGAATAATGTGCGTATCTGACTTGGAGATGCAGAGATAGTGGCTTCAGCTATTGTCGTATCCCAATGGGTATCGTTTTCTAATAAGTTCAATTCTTCACATGCAGCACGATATGTTGGGAATATTACACCATTAACAGTTCGTAGTGTCTCAAATGAAGTTGGACCACGCACATTTACCAGCAACAAGCGCAAATTGAAACATTCATCATTCTTTGGATGAACTGTATACATACGACCAAGAGCATCAGTAGACAGTAGACGCACATCTGGATACCCAGGAACCGCATCACCTTGCCGTCTTTGAAAATTCTTGGATGAAGCATTCCAAGTATAGTTCGTGCAAACTGATCGCTTTGGCAGATTGCAAAAAAACTGGTCAATGTAGTTGCTGGAGGTGTTTCAGCACGTTGCGTAGCTTTCGAAGCCGTGAAATAAACTCATTGACCATTCTCCAGATGCACCGCCAAATGTATAACAGTAGAATGACGTTCGTGAATTGGAAATGCGAATATAGTTCACATGACGACCAACTTGATAGCGTGAAATTTCATCGTTGGTATTTGAGGATTGGAATCCAAAAACCGCCATATCACTGCCTTTCGTGACATATTTGCAAATATATTTCATGGACTTAACTGAATTGCAGTATTCAACGTTGCAATGTGTCTTGAACGTTTTAGAAATAAGTGGCGAATATGGAACAATCCAACTGTTGTCGACAACGAAATCCATTTCCTTTTCGTGTGTTTTTGTGACAGTTCGACCGTTGTCATCTGGTGATCGACGCCGATACAGCGGATACCCATTTACCTTTCCATCGACCATGCAAGGTGATTGGGGATTGATGGCACCACATTGTCCATGAATCATATTAGTAGTAACAACATCATGTAGGTCTGGATCGACTTCACGATCAGGAATCTCGGCACATATGATATCATCTATTTGGTCAGGCTGAATTCTTTCCACTAACCAAATAATGTGTGCGTGCGGCAAGCCTCGCCTTTGCCATTCGATTGAATACATCCAGCATCGCGTATCTCCAAAGACGCGTTGTTTAACAATAAAGTTCATCAGGGACCGAATTTTTTGCCTGAATATACGTGCTGTGATGTCGTGTTTATCATTTGATGTTTGTCCGGGAAGCAGCAATTGAGTAATTTTTTGTATCCATTTTGGATTACAGGTAAAAGTAATAAAGAGATCTGGCCGGCCGTAATGACGAACATATGACATTGCATCTTGTGCATATTCATGCATATGACGTGGGCTACCAATGTACGTCGCCGGCAGAATAGTTAATCAACCAATAAATATTAGCTGCATTTCCTTCAGTACTAACTGCATCACGTAAATGGATGTACTCCTCAGAACACAGTTTGGCTTGGTTCAACCTAATAAATGTTAAACGTTCCGTTTCTATTTTTACATACATGTCAACGAAATACCGCAGCAAATAGTTGTCAGCATTTTGACGAATCATCAAACGATATGCATAATAATTCATTGAGCTAATTTCTTTGTAGTTTCTTCACCTGAAATTAAAAATTTGATAATTAACCATTTCAAAGACAGATAATACAGACATTAACCATTATTAAGATACTGATACTTTACCATTCAATGGATTTATCACTTTAATATTAAAATAATATCAATCTTCTCCTTGCCAAAACATCAGTGGGTATTGCAATGCGTCCATATGATCGATGAGTTTCAGATATTTGTTGCAGTTGCCCAGTATCACGACGTGTAAGCACAATATCGCGTTTTTCCAATTGTTCACCAACAATCAGGATGGCAACTTCGTCTACTGTTGGAGCATTAAATGTGCTTTCGTGTGTTCCAGATGGTCGTTTATCTGCTTTGATGACAACTTTATGGTCATCATTTGGCATGCGCTCTAAAGCACTCTTAAATAACCTGACCAACGCATGTATAAAATCAATATAACCAAATATATAAAAATCAAAGTCAATTTACAATAGTTACAGAAATAATCGGATATCAGCCAAACAAATCTACTTATGTACTATCCTACTTACCTTTTTTTGTATATGCCTGTATTTTGATTTTTTTTCCCACAAAAATATAACTCAGCCACTCCTTCATAGCTAACAGCCCACCTCACCATCACTGAAGTCGGGTAATGCCAACGTTGCACTCTGTCGACTAATTGGGCATAATACGGTTATTTTGTTTGTTAAAATGTTGATCAATTGAAAAAAAAAAATCTCACCCGTAAACAAAATTTTCCCTGTGCGTACTTATTCAGTAGTTTTTGATTTCACCACCATATTCATATATAATTTATCATTTAAGAAATGACCAGTGAGTCTCTTATATGCTGCAAACCCTAAGTCATACCTTCATCTTCATTTCCCGAGATTAAAACGTTTTACTTTCGCACAGGACTTCCTCTAATTCTTTCTCTTACTGCTTTGACCACCTTCTTCGTACGAACAGTACGTGGACGGCCAGATCTTTCTCTTGACACAAAATATAGGAAGTCTCATTTTACACATTAATAGCCCGGTATATAAACACTTGACAAAATCAAGTGTAGGAAGAGTTTTAAAAATTGCATTTGGCACTTTGTGTAATACAATCACAGCGATTCTGTTCTCTTTATCCCCCCCATTTTAATATCTCAAAGTATTGTACAATGCATTGGTGTCAAAATGTGAAACACAATGAACCAAATTCAAATGTAACATTTTTTTACGACCGTCATGATGTCATAGTCTATAGTGTGTAGTGATTTATTCAGGGTCAACCGCCAGCAAACTATAGGTTTTGGTTTTCGGGCGATCCCATGAGAAAAAAAAACTTGATTGTATTCATAAGTACAAAAATGTTACACTTTTATATATTTGTAATTGGCATTGTTCAAACAATAAATAGTGACAATAAATATTAAAATTTCAGGTAATTATATTTTAAAGCCCTAGTGTGTATCTATGATGTTTTAAGTATATAAGTACGCATTATTATATGTTACCAGCTTTTCCGACAGACGTTGTTCTGTCATAAATTGTATTCGTAGTCATTGTAACGTGTAGACATTTATAAAAAGTGTTAAGGATGGACAACCACTTATCACTTTTCATACCTATGAAGAGAAGATTCTCAGAACTACGGAATGTCTATATAAAATTTTGTAAAAATCGGTAAAGCCCTTTCGGAGGAGTGAGGTAACTGACATTGTGACTGAGGTCGCCTGAGGTCTACCGCCGTCCATAAATATCCACAAAACTACTATGGAGAAGGAGAGAGAAGGAAAAGAGGACAAAGCGTCGCCGGCCCTCCTACCCTCAATAAGCTCCTTGTTACTACAACAGCACGAAACACGACACTAAAGTTGTCACTTTACGGCGGTGTCATGTAAACGAGAGGTACCTCCCCCGTCGTGCCAGCCCAATTCCGCTGCAATGCAGTATTTTCCTATACGTTCTTTTGAACTTCCGATAAATCATAATAGCCCTAAAATTAGTAATTTACTGATGAATTACCTGGGTGAAAATGTTCATAAATGGTGAAATCTGGAGCTCACTTTGTTAGTTACAATTTTAAAATATGAACACGTGAGTTTCGGTTTCGGCCGATACTGAGACCCAGGCCGAAAGCTCGGTTCTGGCTGAAAAACCAGTTTCGGTCAAACTCTAATTATAATGTAACCGTGATAGATTAAAAATATTTTTGTTACTGTAGACACCAGTAGGTAGAAACAATTGCCCGGATTTTGAGTTAATTAATCGATAAAATAGATAGTCAAGCTTCATACATAAGGGTTTTAATTGTTTCATTTTATCTGCCTGTGGCAACCTTAACAGAGCCGGTAATAATTTTACGCATTCTATATGAGTCTCATCTCTGGTCCGTATCTTTACTGTGGTCTTAGTCATAAATCACCTTGAAAGTATATGAAATAACAAGTCTTGGGGTTTCATAGACATTTTATTAGTATTAATATAAAGAAATCATTTTAGTACAATAGCTGCTAGGCCGCTTTATTTTAACTTAATGTTACGTAGAAGTTAGAAATCGATCTCTTCCATTTCATTCTACAAGGTCGTTTTATAAAACACTGTAAATTCAGCATACCTACAACTAATAATCCCTCATTGACTGGTAAGCATGTTGAATTTATATTTTAAGAATTAATTATCATTTATTGAAAACAAATGTATGTCAGCTGCGACATGGAACTTCAGTTTACTCCTTATGAACAATCTCCATTTAATTGGAAAATATAATGTGCGCAAGAGACGTTGCTTTGTAAAATGTTACCCTCGGCGTTACTGCCCCACTAGATTTTACTCCCATTTTCTTACATATCGAGGGCCTTTCGTAACTAGTAAACTTTAAATATAGCAGCCATTCTTTGTTATAAAATAAAAACGAATATTAATTTATCGAATTTAACTTACATATGCGAGATTTGTCTATTAGATGCCACAAATGTTCATATTTCCTTATAGGAAAGGAGCCCTCGAAGCTACATGAGAATCTCATCTGACGCCGTGCAGATTTTGTATTTATGGCCGCGGATATTTTATTGACGACATGAAAGGTAACAGAAAAGACGTACAACCGAATAAAGCGGAGATGACTGACACCTCTAAAGGCGCCAAGACGGTAGATGGACGAATCCAATAAAATAGTGGCTGCCTAGAGATACTCTGCGAGCAGACATCGGCACGACGAACATACGATATCTCAAGCGCTGTCGGGAAAAAGTGAATAAGGAATGCGCAGGGTCGAAGTGAATGACGTTATATAGGACAAGCCCCGTTCCCCACAGAAAATATAAGACTGTTGCTAAAAAGTCAGAAAAAGATTGTACGTGGATTATGGAGAGCTTACGTCTAAGGTGGAGAACCTCACACGATGCATGGATCATTCAATGTTGTTCCGACACGCTTGTGAAGATCCCCAAACCTTCACTGGTTTCCCCGAAAGTTTATGTGGTGAGGTATAATAAATGTAATACGGCAACAAATAATTCAACAGATTCAGAATTACAACACTCATAATTACGTGACGACGGTTACATGACGCTTCGCTTCACCTTCCCTTCGCGGTGCTAATGACCTCATTGAAAACATCATATTCTTCTAACCTCAAATCAAGACCATAGTCTCCATTAACGATAAAACAACAACATTTCCTTTCGTATACAATTAGTGCCTAAAATTATACTAATCATATGGCACTACTAATAAAGGGATTTTACTAATAAGCAAAATATGTACGCACTACAGACATTTTACTTCTAAGTTGGAACTTTAATAAAAAAAGTATAAACGTCATTGTCATTTCTAAGAATGAGAATGCCATTCTTATCTCTTACCAGTCGACTTTTGGTGTCCGTTCTTTTAACAAGTGCGGCAAAGATTTTAAAAAAAGCGGCAAAAGGTTTAAATCGGCTATCCACCATATTAAGATACAAATAAAAAACAATTTATATTAGTTTACGCAGGAATTAAAAAGTATTTCTACATAACAGTAACACGCATTATGCGTATAAGTTTTGTAAAACAATATAAAGTTTAGGGTTCAGACTAATCCATTTCAAAGTGGTCACATTGTGACATGAAATAATTACACGGCAAGAAATCAGTTACACTCAAAGTAAATAGTAGGTTAGTTTTCACATTTAATAGTACATATGTTAGTATTTAATCATTGATAAGACAATAATTATCGGCTTAACAGGCTACTGTTAGAGTTAACTATTTAACCGATAGTTATATTTAACTTGTAATAAACATTTTACAGATAAAAAATTAGAAAGGAGATGTTCCATTTTGTATGGACCCTTGGCCAGTTCAATGTATAGTTGTTTTAAGAAGACCCCCTAGGTCTTCTTAAAACATAAATAACATCAGATAAATTGAAATTTTAAATACAATTGCCTTATTATGAGGTACAGGAGACAGGAAAGAATTCATTAGTGTCTATTAGTGTTAGAAATGTCAGAAGACAGGTTTTGTCGATGTCTAGCTCAACAAATCCTGCCATCTGCCATTATTTGTACGGCTGCCAAACTGGCGGTCTTGAACAAATCCACAAATGAAAATAAAAATGCGCTATTTTTAGTGTGATGCGCGATTTTTGTCGATATGCATACACCATGCACGGCAGAAATAAAAAGTCTCTTTATAGTTTATTTGTAACTTAAATTCCTAATTGGCTAACTGGCACTTTAATAGGAACAAGTTAAACCGAAAAAGTAGAACAAGGTTTTGTTAGTTAACTACATTACATTTTTTTTACATATATTAATTTTAAAAAATTAAGAGTTAGTAATCACGAGCCGCAGTATTTATTTTAATATTAAAAGAAAGATAAAAAAATGTAATTTGATATTTGAAAGTTTTATAGATAGTCATTTTAAAATTTGAAAAAAGTGGACAATAACTTCAGTTTATTTCATTATTTATGACAAAAACATTATCTATAAAATTTTCAAATATCAAAAACATTTTTTATCCCTTAAGATTAAAATAAACATAGTGGGGTAATGATTACTACCTCTCAATTAATAATGGATGGAAGATAACTCTTAATAAAATAAACATCCTGCCATCTGTCATTGCTAACACTAATAGAATATAGACACTAGTGAATTCTTTTCTGTATCTTGTACCTTATAATGAGGCAACCATTCATAGATTTTGAATTGTTTCAATTAGTTTGTTTTATGATCTATTATTCAAAATCGAGACGTAATTATATAATTTAGTTACTACACAGACTGAAATAAGGCGCAGATACGATTTAAAATTGAACAAACAACTATAAATTATTTAAAGCTTGCTTTTAAGATATAATATCTCAGTATTCACATCTCTGGTTAACATTTTGTAATTTTGTACATTATTATAATTACATTTAAAAAAAATTTCTACATTATGATAAGTCTGCGCCTTCATTGACAATGTACACTTCCCGTTTCATATCTCCCGACCCAATTTTGCAATTTGACGACACATGCAGTCCGGAACTGAAAAGTACCAAACACAAATTACTAATGTACGAGGGTGGATTGAAAAGTACCCGGCCTAACACAGATTCATTCAATTCTAAAATCAAATCTACCCACATTATTTAGTTCCGTTCAGACTAGTTAATAACCTCACAACAAGGTTCGAAACGTGTGCGATAATTAGTTGATTAGTTGTAGTTTTATATTTTTTTTAACAAAGCATTCGGACATAGTTTCTGCAAATGGAGCAAGTCGAGCAGCGTGCCGTCATCAAGTACCTCCATAAGAACCTACGCTACCACCATCGAACGCCATCCATGATGATATGATCAGTACTCTAAGAGATTCTGCTGTCTTATTCATCCGTCATAAATGGATAGCAGAATTCAAGCGTGGTAGATAAAGTGTGAAAGGTGAATACCGATCTGGAAGGCCTTCGACGTCCACTACTGACGAAAATATTAAGAAAGTACTTGATTTCATTATGGGAGACCGCAGATTAAAAATTAGAAAGATAGCCGATATTATAGGCATCTCTTATGAATGAGCTCAAAACATCAGAGTCAACGCATTTGGTGTCCCCACAAGGTGTCTGCGAGGTTCGTTCCGCGACTGCTTTCAGTTGAACAAAAAAGAACGCGATTGACTGTTTCACTGACTGTTTGGAGTTATGTGAAGCAGATGCAGATGATTTTTTGCATCGGTTTGTTACAATGGACGCAACATGGGATCATTACTGTACGCCAGAAACAAAACAACTATCGAGACAATGGAGATCTGCTTCTCCACCCTGTAAAAAGGCTAAGGCGACTTTGTCGACAAATAAGATAATATGGTTATGTAGAAAAATAAAAATATGTCTGATTTAGTATGTGTTCATTTTCTTGGTTAGGCCGAATACTTTTCGTACTTCCCTGCATGGAGTATCCACTCTATAGTTTAGCAAGACTGGGCCAGATTTGTCTGCCCACTACTGCCATACTGCACGAGTCTGCACATTTTTATATAGCACTGGCGGTACACCTTGGCTTACCCGTGAACCATAGGATCCGGCCGGTAACTGAACAAATCAAACACTAAAAAGTTTCTCGGGGAGCTTTGTCCACGAGTGGACACCGCATGAAAATCAATTTAGTAAAATAGATTTTCGAATATAACGAGAATATCAATCACATACACAGGGACCTTGTTTTATAATATCTAGATAAAAGGGCAAACAAGCAGTCTGATCCGTACGGAGACCATCAACGTCCAACAACTTCCGCATAAGTTATGCATACGAGTTACAACACGTAGCGCACGCAGATAACGTGACAGCATAGCACACTTTGCGCCTGTACGGGTGAGAAAGAGGTAAAAAAGGAGGTGAAGAAATAAAATGGGTCCAGGTCCAGGTTCAGGTATTTTAGCTGTCACAATGTTATAGGCTCATGTAAATATTAATATTTTAAACATAGGCCACTTACGTGTTTGCCTTTCTGTCCCCAGCGTCCAGCTCGCACCTGATGCTCTGCTCCGTGCACTCGGCTATGGTGCTGTTGTCCAAGTGCACCCGGGACTCGGGGTACATCTGTACACCGACGCCGCACCCCCGTATCAGACAGTTACGTAGCATCACCTTCAAGCAGTGAAACATGAACAATTATCGGCACCTTTGGCAAGAGGTAGTGCCATGTTGCATTGCAGCGGAATTGGGCCGGCACGACAGGGGAGGTACCTCTCGCCCACATAATACCGTCGTAAAGTGGCATCTTTAGTGTCGCGTTTCGTGCGGTTTACGAGTAGCCGGTGGCCCATCGTGGGGTGAAGAAGGGCTCGCATCGGCATAGTAATTACGTGGATGTTCATGTGCGTCGGCAATCGTAAAAAAGGCTTCGATTGCTCCTTTGCCCCCCCCCCCCTATTCTATTAAAAAAGCTACAATCCCAATTTTTATTAAAAAAAAACTTGAACAGACTCAACTACTAACCTCAGCTCCTTTGTGCACAACTATTCCGGAATAAAAGTTCTCAAAAATACAATCTTCAACAGTCAATTTGGCTCCAGCCATGGCCACTATGCCTTGGGCGAATTCACTCTGAAATGTTATATAAAAAAATGAATATTTGTGGCCTACCACACCACGATAGGGCCCAGGCAGCGCATGCAGTATCTATTATGGTAATTACCATAATAAATTTTGGTATGTGCCAGTGCTGTGCTGCATTACAGCCGAGTAGGGCTCCATGCAGTTCATGTAATATGCATTCATCAAATGGCAGGAATTGCTCGTTTCCCCCCGATTACCCCAAAAGTACCCAGAGGATTAGTAGTGTTTCGAGTGACAGACAATAGAAATGGAATCAAACTAATAACCTGAAAACTTTGAGCACCATCTAGTAATCTGCAGTTCTTCATGTGCAGGGATCCAGCCTTCATCACAATGGTCGTGTTGACGTGTGCGCAATGGAGTGTGACGTCGCTTATACTACAAGTTTCTGCCAGCATCAACAAGCAGGAGCGCATGTCTGCTGCCCTCAGAGTTGCACCTGAAATAGCATGTCGAAATAGTACAATATGATATGTGACACAAGCAGGAGCGCATGTCTGCTGCCCTCAGAGTTGCACCTGAAATAGCATGTCGGAATAGTACAATATGATATGTGACACAAGGACCGAATCAGTGTCAGCCAAGTGCTGTATTGTAACATTCGTAACTTTTGTTTTTACATTAATAATTTAATAATGTCGTCCTAGACTAATTTCGGCCACGGCGGCCATCTCTATAGAGACGAGAGCGCAGGACAAATCATAAGGCACAAGTGCACTCCCTGTGCACTGTTCCCTCATACTCCTATTCCGATGGGACCGTTAGTCCGACACGATCGGAGAGAAACTTGGCGCAGCACACTAAGGCTTAACGTGCTCTCCGAGGCACGGGAGAGTAACACCGCCAAATTCCTTCCTGACTGCGGACTCCTGATACAAATTAAAAAATCTCAATAACAGTTTGATCCGAACCAGGGACTCGAGCCCAGGACCTCATGACTGTGGTTGAACATGCTTAACACTAGGTCACGAGGCAGTTATATATAATGTTCTTGCATTTGCAATACTATAGCACTATACAGCATACAGAATTTGCCGAAGTGGACCATCTTGACTATCTCTCACAAACATGATACAATGCTACCAGAATACTTATGGGCTGCAATAGTTACTAAAGGGCTCAACATATTCTCCTGTTTGTCTAGTCCAGACTCTGTTTGCTAGTCAGTCACGGTGAAGTGCAGTGCGGGACATTCAAGATGTCTACTTCGACATTTAAGATCAAAGATTCAAAAGCATTTGATAGTGGCGAGTATACTCACCTTATTGATCAAACATTATATTAATTCAATAAATACTTTATGTTAAACATGAAAATTCAAATTAATTAGTTATTTATATATAGTCACGGATTTTACATTAAACAATATCTTCTTTTTATTCAATCCCACTTCTCAGACATTGGCTATCGCTGGACGATTAGTATGAGAATAGATCCAGACTAGACACAATCGAAATAAACAACACTCCTCCTGACTTCAAAGTCTTTATATTTTTTTAGACGAATCTGGATGAAAAGGACAGCTAGCAAGTTCAGTTAAATAACTAAATTATTGGAGCATATTACTAGGACCTATAATATCAAATATCAATATCTGAAAAATATACAATCTAAAATAAAAATATTATAAAACTGATTGATTCACTATTCGTAACTTCGATTATATCATTTCATCTCGACTTAACCCATAAAGTAACACTGCAAAAGCTCAGAAAACATCTTTAAAAGTTGTAGAATAAATAAAATATTTATAATAAATCAAATATTTTATAACAAATCATACTTTATGTGCAAAAAACAAGAGGTCTTACCGATGCTAGCAGTCTATTCCAAACAACAACAGAAATTACTACTCTTGTGTGGAATAGAACGCTTAATATTAGTATATATGTTACTACATACACACATACAATATAAATAATATGAGACGCAATGGTAATAAATACACAAGAAGGCGACAGCGATAGCAGGGATACTAGGTGTGAGGAACAGATACATGCGCGACACGGTGAATAAAGGCGGTCTTTAAGACGTTTCTTAAAGACCGCTATGGTTTGCACTTTCTGTACTGTTACAGTTAAAGCATACCACAGACGAATTGCTGATATGGTGAAAGAGTACTCATATAAAGGGGTTTTGTGAACTGGGAAGGCGGGAGTTAATTTATTTGAGGAACGAAGGATAGAAGTACTATTACCAAGATAGCATTTTTTTTTTCTCTTAAATGTGTAGGAGTGGATTGAAATTATTTTAAAGAGGAGATGAAGAAATTGGAGTTCCATATTTGGTAGCTCTTTCCAATTAATTTTGGAAATCAGTTGTCGACTACCTACTATAACAATTTGAGTCTTCTCAGGAATTAATTTTAGACCAAATATTTGACTCCACTTTGATATGTAGTGTAGTAACTATTACATTGCTTGATAGAGTTTGAAAGCAAATGGATTTATCTATAAATCTGCAAATCATCTGCATACATATGGTTTCAAGTGGTTATATGTTATGAAATAGAATTAATGAAAATAGAAAATAGGGGAGGTGACAGAATGCTACCTTGATGCACACCGACAGAAATATTATCCCAGGATTTAAATGTGTTATCTAGTTTTATGCACTGCTGATGAACATGAAGAAAATTATAAAACAGTCAGTTGCCTTAGGAGATAAATTAATAGCTGTAAGTATACCTTTATAACTGCATATAGAAATATGAGAAAGTGGCATTTCAGGTATCTCATACTCATTGCTGCACACCACAACTTGCTTCGGCTCCAAATTTAAGGCTTCTTCGGCTGACACCATAACAGACAGAACCTGAGTCTCGTTTATGTGGGATTGAAGGAAAGCATACATGTCCGCAAATTCCTTCATATCTCCACCTTTCCATAACGCAACCACCTAAAAAATATAAAGTTTTACATATTTGCTTTACACATTTGCGAAAGTACACATAATAATAAAACTTGTCTAATGGATTTTATTGTGTTTTATTAAGTACTTTACAACCCTGACCTTTCTGAGGCTTAACATCAATCCATTAAAATAGTTAAGTTAAACCTAAGATATTCATCTGGAACTGTTATTGGACAGCACCTGTGATTGTACATAAGCATGTTTCTTGTCAACTCAAGTTTAGGTCAACCTTGTGCTCATGATTTAAAGTTGACTTAAATGAAAGGTTTCTTAAGGTAAATGTGTCTTAAAGAATGTGTACAATGTAAAATTGTGCACTATAGTGTACATGGTGCACAATTTTACATTGTGCACATCTTTAACATAGAAATTTTGACATGCTGACTGTGCATCTTGGTATTTTTAAGTCCATATATTCAAACCACATTATTTACAAAACCCATAATCATAGAGGTTATACATATGCATTGTCTTTCTTCTACCCTGCCTATTTTATTCAGTGGGACCTACTACTTGGCGGCGCTATTGCTCCAGCCTCAACAGTTACGACTGACTGGCGAATACTTTTGTGTATTCTGGTTTAGGGAGATGATAGGGGGACAGCCCCCTTTTTTCCCACAGATGGGAAGAGATGTACCGAGTTGCACCCTACCCTACCATGGATCACCGCAAACTCACACACACCGAACGAAACACGGCACATCATAGCACTAGCTCCTACTAATATTATACACTACATCTTGCTTCCTACACATATATACATAATTATTCTCGTCATAGAATCATTCTGATTATGAAGACTCTTGACATCACATTCAGACAACACACAATCTAATCATGAGCTAATCTAACACACTACCTACTTCCTGTTACATTTACATTGATGTTCTACATGAATGACTTACGTTTATATTGTTTTTATTGTTTTCCAACTTAGTCGCAATTTTTGCCAAGTATTGCTTCCTTATCAATGGATTTTCATATAAAGTCCATTGTGACATGAGAGCATCTAATCGAGCATTCATTTCGGCACATTGTGATATGTAGCTTGGTGGTAATAAAGAATCTGAAAATTTTAATTTATTCATGTTTAAAGAACACACTTTAAAGATTGTAAAGTTGCACCTTTATAGTGATTTTAATTTTTATACAGTTGAATTGTGTGTACAAGAATAAATATTTGACATTATATTAAATCTAACAAATAGCAAAAATAATAATATCTTAGGCTATATAGGTTCCAACATTCAACATGTAATGTATTACAATAAATCTTACCATCTTCATCAGTCAAATCTACTTCACACAGTGAAGAATCCAGTTCCATAAGCTTCTCATGAGCACTGATTGCATTCTCTCGTAAGAACATAATTGACCGACCTACTGAATGTGGTATTGTGCCATTATGCAACTCTGTCCATAGACTCATTCTATCTTGGATTGTATTTGACAGCAGCACTTTGTCATCCTGATCATCCCAAGGCATCCATATATTATGATAAAAAAATCTGAAAAATAATTAAAACTCACAACAAAATATGAATAACATATTTTTTTCCTTGCCCTTAGTCTCGACGTCATCATCGAAATCCCCAGAAGATTAGGATGTTTCCGGGTCCAATAGATATTTGTAAAGTTACATATTGTAAACATGACATTAGACACGAAGGTATTTATTAGACAATTAAATGCACTGGGTAATTAGTATATGTATTTTTTACTTGATAAAGATATACTTTGTATGCTTACCGTTACACAACATGTACTTAAAAACAAATAAAAAAAATAAAAATGCATGACTTATTATCACCTATTAGTTAAACCATATTGATAGATAATGCTGCAGTAATTATCTATGCAGGGATGTCAAGAGTATGTGATGGGATCCGGGTAAATTATGTTCCAACTGATCAGATATTAGAAATAATGTATAAATATATTCTAAGTGAATTGAAATTTTATTATGAAAACTAAGTTAGTTAAACTTAAACTTAACAGAGGGTTTGCTCTCAAATGGCTCCAACTGCCCTTCTATATATATAATATTAAAGAGCCTTACCTAAGCAAATCAATGAATTCTGCTGTAGTTGCTGCATTGACACATTCCTCCTGTTGTTTCACAGTCGGCCAGAGCTCTATAAGAGGTATGTCTACCACTACCTCGGGCAGAGATACCGCTTCATGTTGAACACTAAGCACCTCCACATTGGCTGATAGTTCATCAAAGTCCACTGATGTTACTGTTACCATAGCCACACATGGAAATCTCACTTCTGTAAAATATACATTAAGTTATTAGTGATTGATGTGGGCCTTTTAGTAGTGGGCCATGGAGTTGCCCATCTTTTGAGACTACCCATTATCTAGTATAGGTGCGAAATGCACCTATTTCCCTCCTCCTTCCTTGGCCCACTGGACACCCTCCATCCGCACGAAACACAACTGCATTGTTTTCTCTGTATGGTGGTGTGAATGAGAGAGGTTTCTTCTAGGGGTATTAAAACTTAAATGCTGCAAGGCACTATCACTTACTGATTTGGACTTTTATTACATAGATGTTGTTGAGATTATATATGAAGTCGAAACAAATTTTAGTAGCCAAATTATCATTGTCATCTAACTGTATGTGTAAATTATACACTTATTTGGCCATCATAAAAGTAAAAATTATATCAAATATTTAAGGTTTTTGCAAACTAAATTATGGTGCTAATCTGTAAACGGTAGTGTGTATAAAGCAGGTTTGATCTTGCTTATTGGGAGTACAATGATATAAACCAAGCTCAATATCATATAAGATTTATACATACTTATAATAAATTAAATAAATGCTTTATTATTATTAGTATTAGAAAGTCATCAAAAACACAAACCAAACTTTTTGCAGAATGTTTTAGAAAGTTTCCATAGTGCGACCCATCCAACGGGCTCTACAAGTACTTCAGCTTGGAGACACCATTGTTCTTTGGAGGTTCCGCGACCTGAACTGAACACTCGAAGTAATTCCTCTAAAATCTCAGTATCACTTCGTGAAAATGTATGTATAGTTGGCATCGTTGACTGAAAAAAAATCCTTCTTATTAAGTTCGATGAAAGTAATCACAAAGGAAGTCGGGTTACTTCCTTTGTGATTACTGTATGCCTTTACTGTGTACAGCAGTTGGGATTTGTTTGTTGATTGATCTATTGTTCTATTAAGGAGATCTATGTGTAGACACTTACTTATTGTAAATTGTTAACTTACTAACAAAACGATGCTATATTATTAGGTATTTTCAAGTAATCAGTAAAAAATTACTGAATTTCTACTTTGAGTAAAATTTCTATGACTCGAGCAAAATTTTAAATAAATTTGAATCTATCGTTTTTTAAAGTTCTAGACTGTTGCCATTATCCAAATTTTTTCTTTTTTATTTCTTGATGGATAAAGAACATACCTTGTACAATTATTACAAAATATTTAATTTAATAAATAGTAGCTACAGTACGTGTAAATAAATTATAAATACCTGCTGCCTATTTATATGTATACAGAAAGGATGCTCTTTTAGTTTAGAGAAAGATTTTATCATGTTTTTGTTTTTACGCAAGACAAAAGTCACATATAAACAAAAAATAGGGAATACTTTTAAAAAGTCGCCTATAACATAAAATGATTATTTTACTTATAAGGCAAACACAGAACAGAGAGCCTTCTCTATTCTGTGAAGCCAATAGCGTCAATAACTTTTGAAATCAAAAGAAATAAATAAAATGAGACAAGATCACTCCGCTAACTTAGATTGTGAGACCAAGGTCCAAACCTACAATGCAGTACAGTAATGCTGGATGTCCAAATAAACTCATCTGTCTTCTATATATTTCTAGATATAATTTGTGGATTATTTCTTAGTTATGGCCGGAGGATAGTACTAGCGGGTAAAATTAGCATACAGTGAACATGTTTTGAGTTTGTCAATGTTGATATTCGCTTGTCTATTGTGTTGGGCCTAAGACGCTGTAGATTTAGCAGCTGACATGGACTTCATAACTGTTGGTATATAATTTGCCCGACTATTACTGTATTGATTATAATAATTTATTAGACGACCAAGTACAGCAATATTATCAGATTTTAAAGAATACGAAATAATCGTGCTTATTAACTATCAATTCCCGATTGCGACGCAGATATTATATCGAAAAGTAGACATTTAGACTCTGCTAATTATTATTTATGTTGGCTACTGAACCTATGATTGCCAGTAGTGTTTGAAAAATATTGTACTGATATACTTAATAACAGGGAAATATTTGCGGTGTCTGTCAGGTCAGGTCATTGCTTGAACAATTATTGTGGCGGTGGACAATCCATAAAAGGTTGCACGAAGCCAATTAAAGTTCTCTACAATGTGATTTTTATGTATTGTATATTTTAGGACACAATAAATAAAGATCGTATGTAACAATAAAAATACAAAAAAATATTGATGTACATTTCAACAAATATTATTAATGTGTCATTATTTTTCAAAAGTATTGATACTGCTGGACATAGTCCTCTTTCAATGAACGCCATGACGACCGATCTCCGGTTACTCGCATCCATCCCGGATCGGCTACTGCATGGATATCGTATTCCCACCTGGTGAACGATCGACCAACACTTCTTTTTCCTAAACGCAGCCTCCACTCCAGATTATTACTGGCCTATCCGCCATCTCCTCTTCTGAGTGTGTGACCAGCCCATTGCCACTTCAGCGATCTTATTCATCGCATGATATCGGATACCTTAGTTATCTGCCTTATATAGCTCTGCGGTATAGGTCACTTGAGAATGTGATGAAGCTTCCTCAATGCTGCCCAATCCAATTGAATCAATGCCCGAGGTAGACGTATTCGTCTACGACTTCGAGAATAACACTACGTGGACCGGCCTAGGGAGAACGTGTTCGTTGAACATGACCTTTGTCTTGTCCAAGTTCATACTAAGGCCAATACGTACATACGACCTCCCGGAATCAGAACGGACATAAAAGCAGCGGCATACAATGCTCTCATACTCTCAGTATTTCGACGTATCGCCAATCGTCCTGATATGGCTGTAAGGCTTCCAGAACAGCCCAGGTTTCGACAGAGTAAAACGCTTTTTCACAGTCCACAAAGGCAAGGCAAACAGCTGATTGTATTCATGTTTCTTTTGTACAACTTGCCTTATGGTGAAAATGTGGTCCACGGTGCTAAATCATCTGCGAAACCCAGCCGGCTCCCATGGCTGGAATTCGTCAAGCTTTGTGGTGAGACGATTCGTCAAGACTCTTAGAGTCGCACGCTAATCACTCGAAATGTTATGAACGCTTCTCGATCCAATCGGCATTATGTGGTGAATCTCCTGATACGTAATTCGCCTGTTGTTATGAATTCGATATGTCACCGTTGGCACGTTTTCTTCAAAATAGCGGTCAAAGGCGAAAGCTTTTTTCTTCATCCCGCAAAATTATTCGACCAAGTTTAAATACGCTGTATCAACGATAGATTTACCATAGAAGGACATTCATCCATTAATGCCATCTGAACTCTATCGCACGATTCATGCGGGTCTAGATGGCATTAAAATCATACAAATTATATATATATATATATATATATATACATATAATATTCTTATGTCACCAGTTCTTACATACAACATATTATATATGTTAATTTAGTGTCTACCGAATATGACTTTATTATGTGTTGATTGTAGTTATCAACTGTAAACATCTTTTTGTCTGTGCTATCTTTGGCCAAGATTTATTCTTTCGAACAATAACTTTTAAAGAATGTGTGTCGATTTGTTATTTTTCTGTTTAATATGTATTTTTGCGCACAAAAAAAGAACATTCATTTCTTCTTGTTTTTATCATTGTAGATATATTTACCGAGTAACTAGTTTACCTTGTCCTGTAATAATTGCCGTTGACATATGTGAATATATCATGGAAACTCTTTGTGTCATGGCAGAAGTATCGAACTCGCTAGCAGATAATCGTTGTAAATGGAGACTTCCGACGCATTTTTAATAATTTTCGTACCATCTTCTTAAAATGTTACACACCTTTGCCGTGCCATAGAAGACTGAGAACATAACATTTTAACACACAAATGGCACAATCTTTTCGAAGCATATAACTTTAGAACAATTGTGCCATATGTGCGTAAAATTTTTTTTCGTGAGCACTTACAGATTATAAATATTAGTTGTTTCTAATTATATATCACTCACAAACTTCAGCTCGCCGCGCACTGTACACTCACGTTTGCATGTACTACGACGTAGTGCCGAATGCAAAGCAATGTGTCTCTCTCTGTAAGTTTTAAAATATCTAATTACCTCAAAAATATTTGATGCTGTTGAGTTCTAGTGTTACATTCTCTTTGGTCTAGGGTGGACGCCCTTATACTATGATGATGTGTATAAGCCGTTGCAATTAATATATGTTAAGAAATATTTCCCACAGCGGGTATTTGAAAAAGACTTGAGGAGAAATTTCGGGTCACCTGAGGGTATAATTAAACAAGATAGAAAAAATATCAGCTCAGGTATATCCTATGTTATAAAACAGAGTCCCACAGTCCGTTGGACTGTAGGGGTGGGTGCAATAGCATTGCAACCAGTAGTAGGTCCTTCCAAAAAGAGGACAGAAGACAGAGTCTGTGATTGATCGATTTTCTCAAAATCTACTTCACGGGTTTATAGTTTCCACCCATGGTTAATATTTCCCAATGAAGGTTTTAGACTTTAGTGTATAATTTGCAAAGGTAATAATTTCTTTACGGGCGAAGCAGGGACAGATCGCTAGTTAATAATAGATCATTAAGGAAACTCAACTAAAGCTGAAATTCATTATAAATTGTTTACAGTTATTTAGATCACGCGATACCTATGTAATTTTGTACTTAAGTTATTATTTTCTTGACAGTGTTAGATCTGCCACCGTAGAATACTTCTACGCAGGTAATTTATGCACGTTACGTTCATAAAAATATCTGTTTGTGATTTAATGATTTTTATTAACTTTTCTGTGTAAAACATCTATTATGTATTCGTTAAGTCCGAGTTCAACTTTTAGCTCAGCTAGATTATATAAGTAGCTATACGAAAGTAATAAACAATAGTATAGGGGGACTAACGAGAAATCGGAGCCTGTCAACGACTACCAACGCCCATGAACACCACCATAATTATGCCGATGCGTTACCCTTCATTTCACATTACTATTATAAACTTATTGTTCCAACAAATACCCATTTAAAGCCTGTTCATTTCATCGCAATATGTCTGTGTGTGTGTGACTTTAGTGGAAAATTTTAGAGGAATATCTTTACATTTCTTAAAAGTTTTGTAGATTTTAATGCAGTCAAAACAAGTTTTATTTTAAATATATTTTTAAAAAAATCTAAACAAAACACAGCCAAAAGGGTCTTCTTCAAGTTCGTCGATACTTTTGACTGTCATCCACGTCTCCCCATGTCTTGCATTTAATGGTGTTTTGTAGCCTAGTTATTCATAAAAGACATTCAAAAAATTTGCAGCGAACTTTTGCGACCTTCGGAGTTATGTGTAAAAGTGTAAGAAGCGTTTAAAGACGAAAAACCACTCTGTTGCGGTTTCATTTTTTCCCTAACCACATCAATGTTTAAGGTGTGTTTTGTTTTGTTTTTTTTTTGTTTTGTTTGCACCCAATTTTAATTATACGTGTGGAATTTTTTATCTACTAGATGCACACCATCCTTAAATTTCAAATAGTATATGAAGCGTTGACGTGTTTTCTTATTTATTACGAATTTATAGTGATATTTAAGCGGACGTTTAACTGCAACGAATATATACTTACTTTTTTTTTTACCTACTTTATAAAATGTCTACGTTCAAGTATTCTAGGCGTGAATTAATACTTGCCACTAAATCGATGGAGGAAACTTTTGATGCACTATCTACAGTTTTGAAAGAGAGTTATCAAATATGTAGTACCTAGAGACAACATGTGTTTTATCATCAGTGATATTCAAATACATATTATTCCTTCTTTCGATAAACGATGGAACTTGTATATCATATGCAGACTCGTTAGAATGCAGCAAAAAAGGAAAGATACTATGCTGGCTCATGAGTATTGATTTGAGTACATGTACAATGCATATATTCAGGGATTACGTTCGATAGGAGAAGGTAAAGAAGGAAATCTTGTGAAAACATCAAGGATGGCTGACAGTGAAAGTAAAATTTTATTCTTGAATTTCATAGAAGACTCAAATCTGCAACAAACTAAAAGATCAAGAAACATTAAGTGTTGTAATCGATTTAGATTTAACGAAAGGTAAGTATACCTTACAACCTCTCCAAATACGGACAGCTAACAGCGAAGGAAAGAAACGGCTGAAACAAGAGAAGAAAAGCCAGGTACAAAAACATTTTCGTGATGAACTAGGATTAATTATCGACCAATCACGACAAAGTACTCGTAACGCGACGGTAATACAGCCAGAATATTTTTTTACAATTCCAACTACTCTGTTGAAATTACAGGAGTAGATATTAATTTCAGTAAACAACAACATATAATTATGCAGGTTCTTTCATCAGGTGTATCAGAACTGCCAGAAATTAAGAATGGTATTATATACCATCATCAGTACATAAAGTTTTGATACATGGCGAAAGTATCATAAAGCATTTTGCAGCGCTTCCTATTGGTGAACTTGCAAAAGACGCACAAGAATCCCGTACTAAAGATTACAAATTAGCCTACATCAAGCAAAAAAGTGTTTCCGATCAGCTACTAATGAAGACGTGTTTGGTACCCTTCTTTATACTACTTATCCCTTTGTTGCTATCATTAGAAAACCATATGTTATAAACGTGAAGTTCTTTCGAAAGCTAACGAATTAATAACAGATCCTGAAACTACTTAGGTTTAATGAAAGCGCATAAATGATACATTTAAATACATGTTTTGATAATCCTAACGATTTAGATACGATTAATGATTCGAAATTCGTTTCTATCACATGGTACAAGAACATGATATAAGTCGGTTGAATGTTGTACAGTTAGAGTTGGTCATTTGAACCATTAGGAAAAGAAAATCATTCAGCGTAATGTGGTTGGAACGAATACGAAAACAGGACGTTAAATCTTTTTTGCAGATTTTCGTATTCGAGGACCAGGGTAACTTGGGTAAGTAACGAAATTAAGGTTTGTAAACAAAGGTCCAGTAGCAAATACTAGAGTTCTTTAAAATTTATTGGAAGTATTTATCCCATCTCCCATAAACACTTAAAAACATTATGGCAAGAATTTATACTGATCAAGGTACCCTCGGTATGTGCTGCACCTGCCATGGCATCAACCACATCATTGCTAGCAATACCAACATGTGATGGTACCCATTGCAGACAAACGTTAACCTCATTATGAATTAATTAGAAAATACACTTAATAATGAGGAAAGCATCAGTCCTAGCCTATTTACCTTTAGCACCATGAAATCAGGTGAAGCAAGCTATATTTGTGCAAATTTTCACATCTTAATCGATAGAAATAAAAAAGTTATGGACTTTTAGGCCCAAACACACCCTGATTTTCCACAGTGCGCCGTATCGTTTAGGTATTCCCAGAATACCGCGCGGGAGTTCTCTTTTGCCCCCCTCTTCTTATTAGAGGGGTAAAAGGATCGCCTCTTCCTCCTGCTCCTTACTCCCCTCTTCTTATAAGGGAGGTATTATAAGAAGAGGGGACTAAGAAGCGGGAGGGGAGTGGGGCTTCTTATAAGTGCAATAACCTCCCCGGTTCAGTTGGCCAAGGTGTCTCGGATCACCCCATCTCTGTTCACGAGCTTGACTTGAGGAGATAGTTGGTGAATGCGTGACGAGTACGAGGCGAACGGAAGAAGAGATTTGTGTTTCGTATATCACTGTAGGGACAAGATCTACAATCGCAAGTGCGAGAACACATTTTTCTTTCTCCTTTTCTCTCATGGCCAATCTTTTACAACTAAAAAAGATTTACTTCGTTCGTGTGGTTTGAAGCACACCCAGGTTTTCTTAATTAGACTGGTAGTACAAAAATATTAAGAAACCTTTGTTTTTTTCTTACAAACATGATTATCAATACAAGTTCATTGTTGGGTGCTGTCTTGATGACCGCGCTGACGTGATGGCTGTACACAATATGGTACATCTTCGTCAAAGAAAACCAATGATACCGGGCTTAAACCTATTCCTTTACTAGAAAACCTTTTACTGGTATCTTCTTTAAAAGATGGCAATTACCTGCTTATGTATCATAAATAGGTCGCAGCTGAGGAACACTAAATCGCCGAGGCACAAATATTCTTTATAATTTTTCTTGTATTTCGATAATAAATGATTCAAGAAATAAAACCACATGGATCATACCTTCCATTGTTCTGTGGGGAGGCCTAAGAATAACCTCAACTTCAATCCAAGCCCAGGGTGACGTAAAAATCGTCAAAGGGTCGTAAGAGTCTCTTGACAACTAAGTGGCTTCGGCGAGCTGGTAGGTCTGTGTCCTGCCTGTTTCATAGTGACAGTGAAATAGACGGGAGCACCGGACAGCGGTCGCGCCGAGTTATGGCGGTTCCATCAATCGGATCGGCAACAGGCAGGAGTGACGCCGGTTCGAAAACTAATATGCGATTGCCAATACGCCTGTTTAGCATTCACCTTCAATGGACGACAACACTAGAGTTCCGCCCCTAGTTTCCGGTAGGACCACGGTAGCGGCCACGGTAATGGTGGAGCGGGGGGCTTAAGAATCGCTCATCAATCGCAATCGGGATACGGATCGCTACCACCAATTTGAACTCGCTATGTATAACGGACGAACGCTTCGACCTGATAACCACTTGATTGAGCTGGAGGTGTAACTGGGAAAAATCCGATGGCACATTCTGTAGTTATATGAAGTCCGAGGACACTGTGAAGACACCATAACTCTGCCAACGGGTCACCTATTCTACTTTAGGGAAGGCGACGCCCATCACAAGGCGGCGTGGGATTCCTCGTGAATAAGTACCTTTTAGGCAACATCGTCGAAACCTCTAGTGTGTTGGGTAGGGTGACGTATCTCATACTTAAACACACTAAGAACTACAGCCTCAAAGTGATACAAGTATACGGACCAACCCCGAAACTTTCCGATGACGATGTGGAGGCAACGTATGAGGATGTCTCATAGGCCTTGCATAACACCTGTAAGGCCCACTTTAATGTTGTTATGAGGGGCTTTAATGCCAAAGTGGGAGTACGAATTGGCGAGTCGGGTCTGGGACCACATGAAGTCGGAAGTTGAAAGGAACTTCCTAGAGAAAGAGGGCTTATTTTATAAAGCCCCATAGCAAAAGGACATAGCAGAGCCCCGATAATGTGACAAGGAACGAGATTGACTTTATTATGGCGGATCGAAAGCATATATTTAGGGATGCCTCCGTGATCAACAGGTTTAAAGCCGAAAGTGATCACCGATTGGTTAGAGGCTCCCTGAATATAGGCTTTCGACGTGAGCGTGTCCGATTAGTAGTCAACACTCCGACCTAGCTTCCGACGAAATATGGTAGATTCCGAAAATTCCAGCTGAAATTAAACAACCAGTTCGATGCCCTAGACCACGATAGTAATTGACGAGGCCATGAGTGGCGTGATTGGCTGCACGCGGGACGTGGGTGAAGAATATTGTAGGAGTAAGTATGGTTCCAGCCTTGTCGTGGCGCCCACCGCCACGACAAGGCTGGAACGCTCAGTAGCCTGGGGTGATCCGAGACACCTTGGGCGAAGCCAATTGAATCGAGGAGGTGGTGGCTCATAGTACCCCTCCTATACGAAAAAGGGACTAAAAAGAAGGAGGAGGTGCCGCTCTATGTACCCATCTTATAAGAAGAGGGGACAAAAGAGAGGTGTCGTCGGTCCCTTCGAAGGCTGACTTGCCGTCGAGGTGCCCTGATGATTTGCTGTACCCTGGCACCTCTATAACTGATGGCACTCGCAGTGGTTTTTGTGGGTATTCGGCACTATATAATATGCCGCGAGCCCCACACACCGCTACACCCCACCCAGTGGTGGGGACTGGGACTAGCTGTGGACCCAGGGCTAGTGAAGGCGCGTAAATGCGTTTCCCCACGTCAGAAAAAAAGAAGAGGAGCAAGTATAGCAGGAAAGCTAAACTCTGCGATGAGACGCTTGGACTCATGAGGGAACGCATAGCACACGAAGACGTTACGTCTGTCGATGGCAAGCTGCTTTCAAAGTGAATTCGCCAAAACCTAATACGCAAAGCTCTAATACACAAGGGCTTACCGCAGCGATTAAGCAGAATAGAGGGTCGAAGATTTTTGTGGAGAAGCTTGTAAGAACTCTGGGGTTAACGTTTCTTCTAAGCATGAGATCTTATCTGAGATCGAAGCTTTCTCTAGCAAGTTGTATACGTGACACGTTCCTCATCCCGATACCCTGAACAACGATCCGCATGCAAGGCTGACATGACATTTGTCTGGCGATCTGCCGAATGTCAGCTACAATGCTTGACGAATTCTAGCCATGGGAGACGGCTGGGATTCGCAGAGGATTTAGCACCTCGGACCACATTTTCACTATAAGGCAAGTTGTACAAAAGACACATCATTACAATCAGCCGCTGTGCCTTATCTTTGTGGACTATGAAAAAGCTTTATACTCTGTCAAAACCTGGGCTGTTATGGAAGATTTACAGGGATGTCAGGTCGGTTGGCGATACGTCGACGTAGTACATCAAAACATGACGCTGTTTTTATTTCCGTTCTGATTCAGGCAGGTCAAAGAAGGCCAATACAATTGTGTCGAGGAGTACGACAGGAGGACTTTTTTTATGACGAGTCTACATCTCAATTTACAAGATTTGATGCTACATAGAAGACAGACTCCTGTGTGTGATCGACCGTAGGACTTCAGTGTCCTAACTATGTTTCCTGATATAAAACTGGTTTTCTACTTCCTAATAATACTTATTACGAAGACAACAATTCCACCGTAGGAATTTATGGATTTTGTGCGCTATCTACCAAAACAGATTATGGATTATGTACTACAATTGCCTTGAACATGGGAATACTGTGTGCGGTATTGTCAACTCCTGGATCAGCCCAATGTGACTTCATCAACAACTTCCTATTCATATATGAAGTAACACCAAGATCTAGGGTACACATACCATGCACTTACCTTCCCCTAATGCCTATAAAGTAGAAAACTCTCTTATTATTTATCTTCATTTTGTAAATATACTTTAAATTAGGTTTTAATATATTAATATATTTCACATTCGGTAAATATGTTTTTTTTCTTTAAAATATACTTATATTCATCAGATAAGCTCCTAATTTTGGGACTATTGATAAACATGTGTTCCAATATAAATACTTACAAACGAATTCATATATGAGGTTGACTAATTCTGCGACAGCACAAAATACTTTTAATTTTTTAAATTTCAAACAATAAGTTAATTTTGCCTAATTGCATGAGAATACCCCAACTAGTAAAAGACACGAAACGGATAACGAAATATAAGAGGTGTACGCATAATAACTTTGTGCATGTGTTTTCTTCCCTTTTTTAAATAATTTAATATATGCAGTAGTATAAAGTTCTCATGACTGATTTAGAATATATTGCTATTGTAATACCACTACTTGTGAGATTAATTCTATTATAGAATGAAAATTAAGCTTAAAAGAGAGACTTTCTGCTCATAATAATGTCCCTCTTTGTACTTTGACTAGACTACGATCAAATGGGACTGGTATTGAGAGGCTCAAAGGTGAGAGCAATATGCGTGGTCGGGTGGTGTTGTATAATTTCCGTCGAAGCTAGCGGAAGCCACGGGGCGTTTTAAAACTGGAAAGATACGAAGAAGGGTGGTTTTTTCACGGTAAACGCGAAGACTTTTTAGAGATTTGACTTTGTACTAAATTTAGTCGGCACCATTATGAGAATTCGCCGCTCCACATTTCTGTGCGGGTTTCTATAATGAGGACACTAACCATCGCCACAGACTTACGTAATTTAATTAAGGTAGCTCAAATGTATTTAACATCCATATTACCCTTGAAAGTCTAATATGCAGATATAATTAATAGAATAACTGTTCTGACAGAAAAATATGGATACTACACACAAATCTGGGCTGATACCAACAAGAAAATTATATTCGTGAAGAACCCAAAAGACGTCAGAGTAAGCCCATGTATCACATATTTACTATGCATAAATAGTATTTTATAATTGGTGTATATGTTAATGAATGAATTATAATATTTACCATTACTTTCACAATAAATTACACAATATTTTTTCTGTACTAATATTTGTGTTCTTGCAATAAAAATAGACAAATATTCCATTTAAATTCATCATTAAGTTTTACTTGCTCATGTGTGAGCTCTGTGCAAGTAAAACTTAATGATGGAACACGAGACTGGAGATTACTCGTTAAGAGGAAATATTATTCTGAAACGTTACGCTTTATTGCATGATCGGTGTTTTTACATTATTTTACTAGTCATGTTTATCATACCTGCAATATGTGTATTATTTAATGTAACACTTGAATAAATAAATAAACTTTATATACTTTTTCCACAATTATTTATTTTTCATTTTTTAACACGAATTTCCATCAAGAAATTACAATATAGTTAATCCACTATGTCTTGTATGTTATTTAGGTTAGGTGAGTATGAGGAATGATATTTTTATTCACATTTTTCTACAATATTAAATGAATATTTTGGTTCCTACTCACTAAACAGGGAAGGCATGTTTTACTCTGTAGTTTCATCACTAATAACGTGCCACAAATGAATATTCATAAAAATTTTTTTTCAGCATCTGCTTACGAGTACAAAAATAAATGAAAAGGGTCCTGCTTATCGCTTCTTCTAAAAAGGACTTCTGACAGGATGTGTTTTGCGTTTACTTAACAAGACTAACAAATAAACATTATCCACCAAGCCAATATGTGCGATGCGACAAGCGAAAATCGAATCTTTATACCCTTTTTTTTTTTAGATATATTTCAAATAAACCAACAAGTTTGTAACCCTCGACGAAAAGTTAAGGTGTTTATAAGCTTGATGTGTGAATGTCTGTTACGCCCCAGGAAATTTCTGATAGTTTGTTAAATTGGTTTTTAGCTATACCCATTGTCTGGTGACAACAGAAGCCGTCTTATCTCCTTTATTTAGTTTCTTGCCGCGTGCGTAAAGAGCTCACAAAATATTCCTGCTCTAGACAGTGCCGGATTGTGCTAGGACGGAGCCTGGAGCAAAAAATGCTTTAAAGTTGTTATAATTTACTTTAAAATGGAAGGACTATTAGGGGTAAAGAGACTTTAATTAGTTAGACTTTCATATACATTATTTAGTTAGACTTTCCACATTCACAATCCAGGACAGACTTAAAATACTATAAGAACAATTGTTATTGGTTACTAAAAAGGTGAGGGTATGAAATATTATCTGGTAGACTCCCGGCTGCAACTTGGATGGTCCTTTATATATATAATTATTGTTTGTTTTCCTTCATTGTGTTGATTGTTCCTCATTCCTTACATTTCATATATTTGAATAATATAGTGTTTAATAAAAAGAAAAATAATAGTTAAAAATTAAAAGTTAAAATTTAAAAGGAGTAGAAGAGCTCTGAAAAAGGAACACACAACCATTAAGATTAACATTCTCTTGGCTTCATGAGCCAACTAAAATCAGGCAATATATATACTCAGCTACAATTAAATAGAATCTAACATCAAACATTAATAAATTATATTTTTGTAAGTAATTATTTAGTTATTCCATGGTCAGTTGCGTATTACTACACGCACATACACGCACAGTGATATATTATTTAAATAAAGTACAAAACAGTAAGTACCTATCATTTAATCGGGCGATGGGAAAAAATATCGATTTTGATACGTTTTGTAATATCGAATATTTAGGATCGATATGTTTTGAAAATATATTAATTACGCCCCTCCATATGAAATTGACGGTTTTTGTAAAAACCTCCTGTAGGAGGAACAAAAAGTCGCATAATTTTTAATATAATATATTTAATTAATCAAATTAAGAACTATCGTTTTCTAAGCACTTTTGCCATCTCATAGGTAGTTCATTGACCCCGTTACCAAAAAAAAAACATTCAGACTGGGATCAATAAAATCTTTGAAGGTGATTTGGAATGCCCCATTGGAGTTGAATTTTTCCCTTGCATGAAGTTACCCAAATTTCGAAAAAAATGGTACTCTGTTAGAGCAAGGTCCAAGGAGTACCGAGGATGTCTTAGACTTTCCAATTGTAGCTCTTCTAATTTGGTAGCCGTCTATTGCGTAGTGTGGTAGCGTTGTCGTGAAGTAGCAGTGGCGTTGAGCGATTGACCAGCCCAGACTTTTCTATTATGGTTTGCGATTGCTGACAATAGACATCAGCTGAAATAGTCTGTCCAGATTTGAGAAAACTGTAATAAACAATACCGGCACTAGTCCACCAAAAGCTTGCAAGTAAATTTATTATATATTGGGATTAATTTTCGCTTGGGGCAGGATTTGGCTGGCCGGCCAGGATCCAACCATTGCGCCCAGCGCTTCCGATTATCGTAAAGGTAGTGTTTCGGTTTAAAATACCTTCATTATTTTGCCGATTTAGTAGTGTATAACGCAGCAGTCGACGCGCGTTTTCCGGTTTGCTTCAGTCAAGTTCGTGCTAATTAGGAAGATTAAAAAGCTTGAAATGTGGGTCACCCACATTTCAAGCTTTTTAATCTTCCTATTGGGGAAGCTCATTTGCTTCAAGTGAATTAAAACAGTTTTATCACTAACATCGCAGTCTACAGCTAACTCGGATGTGGTGTGCGATGGATCCTCTTCCACAATGGCCTTCAACTCTTCATTATTAACTTGGATCTTAGACCGTCCACGGGGCTGTTCCACAGGTCAAAATTTCCAGAGCGAAAACGTTGGAACCAAAACGAACTGCGTTTTCTTATGCAACACGACCGCAATACACATCATTCACCCTTCGATTTGTTTCCGCGGCACTAGTGCCACGGCGGAAGTACTCGTGACAAATGCGATAGTTTAAGCTTTTCATTTTGAAAAATGAGTGACGGTCGTCGAAGCACAAATACATGAGTATATAGCAGTACAAATTTGAATTTGAAATTATCAAAGAGGAGAAATTCGCCATTAAAGCGGCCAGTACATATGTAAAGACCTAACATAAGTCATTTCCTGCATTCATGGGCACAGGAAATGACTTAAATAATATTAAATCGTAACAAAATTAAGATGCAAACACAAATTAGGCAGACAAGCTAATTTAATACTTGCTATTAAAAGTCGTCAAACATAATCACTAGAACTTAGATGAAAATTATATTAATATATCGTTAAAATATATATTCACTATAACAATTCAACAAAACGTCAATTAATAATTATGTTGGAAAATATGTAATATTGGAATTAAGATATTAAAAACTGTTCAAGTTTAAAATTAATACTGTACCTATACATTACACATTTAAATGCGTGCGTAATGTAACATGCGTCTCTTTTCCACTTTATGGTTGTAAGCTACGGCGAGGGAGTAGACGCGCCATCGTGACTGGCACGACATAAAATTTGAAGCTGTACAAAATATAATTTTGAGCCGCTCTTACATTTTGACGTCTTGTCTGGGACAAATGTACCGCCACTTGTGTCATACATAACACTACCCGTCGGTTTAAACCAATGACGTTCGAGACCACTCAGACTAGGTTTATTATTCATTTCATTTTCAAATTTTGTACTTACAAGTTACAGTAACATTTACATAGTTAATTTCCATATCCATCCGACTTTTATAAATTATTTTGTAGTAAATAACGTAGCAACAATTTCGAATGGCGACTCTTTCAAGATTTCATAAAATAGCACTTTTTAGCGTGGGGGCTATAGGTGGTGGTCTGGCATATTATCATAATATAGGCAGTAGTGAAAAGAAATTCGATGTAAAGAACTCTTGGACTACAAATTACACACCAAGTGTGAAATGGGATAAAAATTGGGATCGGTAAGTTTCATTATTTTCATTTATTTATTTATTTCTAGACTACCCAATGGTTTATTGTATATGTATTGGCAACATAATAGTCAAAGCCATTAGAATACTGCTTCGATTGTTGTTTGATATTTTTTAATTATTAATTAGATCTTTTTCCAAGTGTACCCAATATACTGCTGTGTGTAGGTTAGGATTTATAAACATTAAACAGTTTAAATAGGCATACTACAAATATGTATGAGGTATTTTATTCTAATTTATGCCTGAGAAAGGTATGCAACTAGTAATATATATTTAATAAAAAAAATTGAGGGTACATTGAGTTTTTGTCACACTATTTGCCTGTTTAATGAACCTGTGTCTACTTTAAAGGAAATAGTAGTTGGGTAAGTGGTAAGTCTTAAGTTCATCAATATGGTAGTAATCATTTACTAAGAAAACTAGAAGACAATTTTAACAGGGTCTTAGGGTTTTAATAGGATATATTTAACTCAGGAATTTTTCATACTTAGAGTCAACTAACTGAGTCATTACCAATGGTTATAGATACCAATATAATTATTTTATGTATGGGTAAACAAGGGTATGAGGGAGGAGTGGGGGTGCAGTTGTATCTGTACAGATACCTCCTAATTGTGATATGTCCTGCACTGTTGGCTAGACACTATAGACATAGTTTTCGTAGTAAAAACTGCTAGAAGAATATTATTAGTATAATATGAACCCCTAAAGACTCTTGTATTGTCAATATATAAAAGCAGACTATTTTGAAATTTTTAAATGCATTTTTTAAATAATAAGTATTGCTGATATCAAATAATAAATTGAGGTATTTGAAATGTGTATTTTTTTATAGTATAAGAGTAGAAATGAGTAGTCAGAGTATTTCATATGACACCCGCAGAAATGTCTTCCCCATCAAAGGGGCAACTAGAAGCTCACAAACCACATGAAATGTGACAGTGTCGCTATCACTTTACAGTGGTGTTACGTAATTGTGAGGTACCACCCTGGTCATTCTGGCCTAATTCGGCTGTCGGCTGCAATGTATCGTGACATTCCCTCTGATAAAATAATGATGTTTCCAACATTGAGAAGATGAGTTATTTATTTATTAACCTATAATGCTGATATATATACATTTGTCTTAATCATAATAAAAAAATATTGTAATTGTTCATCAACGTGACCTATCGATGCATAGGTCTCTTCCAACTCTATCCACTGTTATCTATCCCATGTCATGACGACATGGACACGAGTCCAAAGTGGTCCTGCCACTTTTTTTTTCAGAACGTCGGTCCATCTTTGCCATGGTCTGCCTTTCCTTCTCTCTGGGTGTTCTCTCTGTGTCAACTTTGCCCATTTTTCTTTTAGACAAAGTTAGTTAAAGGCTAGAAGTGTGGTGGAGCACTTATGTTGGGTGTACCACAGATGTAGTTACAACGTTGTGCTTTCATCTACGCACCCACTTCTATAGAAACTTGGCAACGACACAGCACATATTATAGTGCAAGTGTATGTGCAGACACCAGTACATTTTACCTTTACCTTTACCCTCATCCTCCTATTCTGATAGGACGGCAATCCGTCATGACCAGATAGATATTGGGCACAGGACAGATGGCCTAACTTGCGTTCCCACCACAGACTTACATAATATCCACCCAAACAATGTTGCAGGTAAAGCTAGTGAATTTAAAATTATTTATATCTTTTACAGTTGTGAACCAGAATCACTCGTGAAACCCTTAACTTCTGCTACTCCTAAAGAAGAAAACATTTATAATGAAAAGATTGAGCAGGCAAAAAGTAAAGCTGTGCGTCATATAATACTTATTCGACATGGACAGTACAATGTATCTGGTGCCACAGACATGGAAAAAACATTGACTGAATTAGGCAAGTTGGGTTAATTATATACTAAACATTGACTGAGTTAGGCGAGTTGGGTTAATTATATACTAAAAATTGACTGAGTTAGGCGAGTTGGGTTAATTATATACTAAACATTGACTGAATTAGGCGGGTTGCGTTAATTATATACTAAACATTGACTGAATTAGGCGAGTTGGGTTAATTATATACTAAACTTTACTGTTTTTTTATTGCTCTATGCTGACGGAAGTGTCCACTGCAGGTTCGTCGGTAACTCTATAAGGCACATCGGGCGAGAGTCTAGGTGAGATCGTTCTGGATAGGGAAGAGACTCCCCTCCTATCCGGCAGATGGGAAAGATACATCTCGATAGTTATTTAAGATTAGCTAAGGTAATTATAATTATCTCGACCCAGGGGACCGGGTGCCCTCGCCCCCTCTCTAACGAGGGCGGGGGAGGGGGGGGGGGTCAAGACACGCGCGGGATTGTAGTCCGCTACCTCACTGACGAGAGTATTAGGATGAGCGGTAGCTCGATCGAGGTGACTATGGGAGAGGTTTTTGACAAACTTTAAAAACACCCACTATATACAGGTGAATTAGGTAAGTTGGAATAATCATATAGACTTACTGGTAAGAAACTGTACATATTGTTAGAGTACGTTCGATTAGTCGATCCGGAACCCAAATAAGTTTAATATATAGTCGCGCACCGATCGCGCACTGTTTTGTGAAAACATCGACAATATTTCGGTCGAGTCCACCCGTGACCATGGCTGCTGTAAAGCTTCTGGAACGTCGGGCTAGTTAAATAATTAAATAAACTACGATAGTATCCGTAAAAGTAGTTTTATTGTAATGAGTAACATTCGCGTAAACTTGAGACATCAAAATTTTTGGTTTTATATGTTTTTATCGCTTTCACATTATCTATCGTGTCCTTCAATATGTAGAATCTTTTAAGTCATTCTGTATATGAATGAATGTGGTTAACTAATAATAAGAACCTACAAGGGTTAAAAGCATTCTCATTGAATGTATTTATTATTTTTGCAAAAATCGCAAAAAATAAAGATTTCTATTTTCATGTTTAGGGTGTTAACAAACACACCGAGACGGAAGCGGCACCGTCTCCGCGTTAACGTGTGACAGTAGAGGAAGCAATAGAGAAACTTAACATAACTGGAATATTTTACAGAATATGGCAAAAAATCATTTATACGAAAATATAAGAAATATTCATTTTAATTTCGCCCATGCAAACATTACAAGGGCGAAATAAATTTGTCAAACACCTATGTGACCTATGGCGCTACATGACACGTTAATGAAGCATTACACGTTAACATGACAAATTCAATTTATGACATAAAACCGTCTGTCGGGACAGCTTAATAATAAGACGGGACATACAAACATTTCTGCTGCTATTATAAGGATTTAATTTTTTTTTTCACGTGTTTTCTTTGATAATGTAACCAAACGTAAAGGCCGGCAACGCCTGGTCTTACAGATGTCTGTCTACGCGCGGCGGTAGTCACTACCCACCTGTTCGTTTGCCCCTATTTCATAAAAAAAAGAAACAATTATTGGAATTTTCATGCTGATCTAACATTACCGCTATAAGGTCTGTTTTCCGTTATAGATTATTTAGAATTCTAATGGCAATTGAATATTTCATATAGTTCCTGTAGTTTCGGAGCCAATTGAACGCAAATAAACAAACACAATCAAATGTGTCAAAAGTTGGTATTCCGGGTCGGTCCAAAAAGTGTAATTGGGATTCATTGTTAGCTGTACGGCTCATGACTCTGAGACCGCGTTATGTCGCCGTACCCGCGCCCACCGGTCGTGTCGGACTGCCGTCCCGCAGGAGTAGGGGACTAACGAAATAGAGTGCACTTGATCACTTGTCCCGGACAGCCGGCTAGTCGCCGCCATAGCCGAAGTGCGCAAACATAATGTCTATGTTAAGTTATTAATATTTAAAGCATTGATAAATTGGCAGGTAGGAAACAAGCAGACCTAACGGGAAGACGATTAGCAGCCCTAAATATAGAATGGGACCTCTTAGTGAAGTCTACAATGATGAGAGCTCAAGAAACTGGCGATATCATTGGCAACCATTTGCCTATAGACTTAGAAACAAAACACTGCCAGTTCATCGAAGAAGGGGCACCGGTGCCGCCCGAGCCCCCCGTCGGCCACTGGAAGCCTGAACCCAGAGTAACTATCATATTCTTCTTTTTTTAGTATGTAAACGAGGATCTTAGAAACATTTTATGTCTACCGACGACTTGAGTCGGATATTCAAAGCACACAAAGATCCTCGCATATCATAGTTTATGCATGCTATAATGCAAAACGCCTAAGCTGAAATCAACGCGACCGCCAGTATATACTCCCGGTTGAAATCCACGTCAGGGTTTTTGTCCCATAAAATCTTTTCTCGATAAACCATTCGATTGTCCCGTTTCTATATCAGACGATATTCGGGTCGGCCACCTGATCTAGGTGGATTTAACGTGGGCGCCAGTGTATACACAGAGCCACTGCCAGCAGACATTTCCTGCGCCTTAACACTACTCAGAACATGTACTTTAGTTAGAAAAGTTATTGGTAAATGGCCGGGATCGACCCCCGCTGTCCGAAGCCTAACCGCAAGACCGTTAACTTGAGACGCCAAAATTAAATAATGAGCGTGGATACCTGCTGTCAATGGCGTTGTAATCTGGCAAGTGGCGATATGTAGAATACCATGGGCTGGTCTTACGGTCCTAACATTTTTTTAGAGCGAAAACTCATCTGACAAATTTGCGTTAGTAGTTATACCACTACCTGCCTGTTTCAGTACAAGGTCAGAGTCATACACCCACATCTATATTTTAGTGAAGACCAACCAGTTCATAATTATGTTGTGTAGCGCTCCCCTCACGTTAAGCTTTCCGAACTTTGACAAACTGCACGAAACACGAGAAGATAGCACTTACGCTGTCACTGAGAGTAAGTAAGTAGGTTGTAGATGTTATGGTAACACTCGCTTTTCTATGTGCAGCAGTTCTTTCAGGACGGCGCGCGCATCGAAGCAGCCTTCCGCCGGTACTTCTTCAGGGCGCCGCCAGAGCAGACCAAAGACACGTACACCCTGCTTGTGTGTCACGCGAACGTCATTCGGTTCTTTGTTTGCAAGTAAGTACACATCACATTAACTCGGGAATTACAACTCAAATGCTAGAAACATATTTATGGTTAGAAACCTCTGTGTTATAAGTGACCGGTGTGTATTGTGCAATATATTATAATCGGATCTATAAAACGCAATAAACTCGAAATGTTGCTGAACGGAATTTTATGCGATTTTCACCTATAGATAGACCAATTCCCGACAAATTTATTAGCGTATGTTTTCTGGTACTTTTAGTTAACTGCTTGGATAAAAAGGACCCGATTGGTCGTTTTCCCCCTATTCTGTAAAAAAATAAATAATTTTGTTATTAAGTTCCAAAAAGACCACAAATAGTGTCGTAAATGGTATAGCTTTATATTAAAACGAATTAAATAATTATTATTATCAACATCATAATATACATCTTATAGCTTATTGGAAAGTTGTTTATTTAAAACCACCGCGCCGGATTTAAATAGAAGGCGATGCTGCCGACTCGTTGCGAAGCGTGGACTAAGCGTTGCACCTGGTGGTGCCACAGGTAGGCACGGGATGTCCCCATTTCAAGCGACCGGGACCCGTCTCGATGGTGCTCGAACGGGACGCTAAATGTCCTTAACTGACGTAATTAACAGATTGATGAAAAACCATTTTAACTAAAATAAACTTTTTCTTCTCTTAGTGAAAAAACACGAATGAATGAAGGTTTACCATGAAATAGCGCGATTTGATAGTCGGCGAATTAATATCAATTAAATTTCATTAGTTTTTTTTTAAATAATTATTCAACACAAATGTAACACCATAACAGAAAACATCCAAGGCGATATCACATGTAAAAAGAAATATAAATAGACTAAAACTAGGCATTACAATTTGAAAACATTAAATACTGTCATTACTTTCTATCACCTCTTGTGAAGATAACTTTTCGAATTTCCCTCCACGATCACAGCGGGGACTGTCCTAGATAATGACTTCTATAAAACAAGATAATAAATTCGAAAACAAAAAATTAATAACTAATTATCATTTTTATTTTCATCATTTAAAATTAATACATAAATGATAACTGAGTGAGTGAGTGACTGACTGACTGAGTTAAAGTTGTATTTTCCAGCAATGTTTATGGCAAAGATATTTGATGTCCCTCGCGCTATTAGCGCATGAATATTGTCGAACTGACGACTGACTGCCTCGTGGTCTAGTGGTGAGCATATTCAACCACATGTCCCGGCTCGGACCCTAGTGTTATGGACATTTTTCAATTTATTATAACAGTCCGAAGATAGGCAGTTGGCAGTGTTACACTCCCGTGCTTCCGAGAGCATGTTAAGCCGTCGGTCCTGCGCCTGATTTCTCTCCGGTCGTGTCGGACTACCGTCTAATCGAAATAGGAGAATGAGGGAACAGGTAGTGCACTTGTGCCTGCGCTCACTCGTGTACCGTGTTGTCCCTCACCCCCTCCGTACTTTTGAACTGGGGGGGGGGGGATTGTAAAATATTTTTTTTTATCAAAAATATAAACCAAAAGGGGGGTATACGAGCTATCGGAGCCGTTTTCCGAGTACCCACGCCCATGAACATCCACATAATTACTGTTGCCTTCCCAATGGGTCATCCTATATAGAATTAATAAATTAAACGAGTATGTTTTATGTTACAGGGCACTGCAGTTTCCAACAGAAGGATGGCTACGTATGAGTCTTAACCATGGATCTATCACATGGCTGTCAGTACTGGGTAATGGTAATGTGATACTGAGATCACTGGGTGACACGGGCCATATGGAACCCCATACTATCACCAGTCGGTAAAATATATTATCATTTGTACATGACAGCAGATTATAGATCACTTAGTGTAGCAAAGCACTGATCAAAGGGGACATATGCATTGTAGATTAGCCTTTAAATACAGGGGTGTAAGGAACAAAAATATCAGTCATTTATAATAATCAATTTTTTCTACAAACATTTTTTAAGTCATAAATATAGAGTCCGATAAAATGTTAAACTAAACGATACATGGAGTAAATTTTGAGCAAAAAATCTTTGGAGCATTATTGACTTAATGTTAAGCTTATTTAAATTACATAAATATTTTTATAATTGATACTACAATGTTCTGTGTATTTTAATAGATATCATTTTAGAATTTTGACTAGAAATATTTTTACCGTCTATTGAAAACTAAATTTATAGAATCCTATCGTTTACACGTCAAAATGTAGCTGTCAGTGTCAATTTTTTTTTTAATTTTGACTTGTGACACAAAAGTCATTACGGTGCTCATACACACCAACATAAATTTGTATAATAACAATAAGTTGCCAATTATTGGAGTATTTGCAATAAATCAATGAGCCATGTAATAAATTTAATATGAATAAGCAGAAAATAAAAGGGCTGTCTCCTATTTCCACCTATAGCCGCAAGAAAAGTAAATAGAATTGTGTTGATGCATGGAAGTATGTTGTGCATGTTTGTATGTTATTGTAGAATTTTACTTATTTACATTTTTATACAAATATATTATACAATTTATACATAACTATAATAATTATAATCTATAATAACATGGGCCTTAAAATATACACAGGTGACATTGCAGAAAAGATAATATGGCTTTTAGTAAAGGCCCCTAAATATTGATTTCAGAAACTGAGAATGGCGAAGTGTTTAAATGGACCGCAATAGAAAGGTCTTGTTATCCTTAAATATTTTCAGTAGCTACAGAACCAAGTAGAAGTTGATTTAGTAGGAACTTGTTTTTCACATTCACCTCACCTCTATGGTTATTGTATAGTTCGATTTTAGAAATTCAAAATGGCCGACAGGCATGGTTTATTATCAAAAAAAACTTTTTGTTTTAAATATTAGGAATGTAAAGGTAATTCGACGCCCTCAAAGGACAAAATGTAAGATTGAGAGTGGGTTAAATTAATCATTGTTTTGTTAGTACTAAATGGTCACCCAGAGTCAGATAAACGATTTTGCCAAATGTGTTGAATAAAATTCCTAAATTACTTTGAATGTGAAATGGCAAGCCTTAAAGCCACGTGTAATGTTGCCATATACATATAATTTTTACAAATTAGGTAACGTTACATTGTCATATTTTTAAGGTCGTTTTGCACCAAACTATAATAAGCCTACCATGTCTAGTTATAGGAATTTTCATCATAGATGTCATTCACATTGTGTCAATTCTGACAAAGCAATAGGTATACATGCACCCAGTTGTTACGCGTTGTGCCGCGCGCCTGCGTCCCACCGTGCTCGTGAGCAGGGTGCCCCACGGTGGTCGTGCCGGCCCGACGCCATGTAGCAACAACATTTACGTTCCTCGAAATCCGAGAAACATTTAAAATTTGCCGTAGTCAAAGTTGGAATCTATATCATCATTTAGTATCATCAGTACTCTAGCGGACATTAAAGTTTTTCTGTAGACATGATCGAATATTAGGCGTGGATTGAACGAATTCGTGCGGTTCACGTCCGTCGCAAGAATGAGAAAGGAACAGTGCTCCACTCTTATCACTCACCACTTGCTGTTCTTAAAGGTGAAGAGGTAGTGCCATGCTGCATAGGAGGAGGATGCAGGATGTAGTGCCAAGCATAGTACATGACACTACATCCTCCTGTGCAACGGAATTGGGCCGGCACGACAGGGGAGGTACCTCTCGCTCACATAATACCGCCGTATAGTGACATCCTTCGGTGTCGCGTCGCGTGCGGTTTGTGAGTAGCCGGTGGCCCATTGTGGGGGGGGGAGAAGTAGGAGGGCAACGCATCGGCACAGTACTTATGTGGATGTTCATGGGTGTCGGCAGTCGTAAAAAGGCTCCGATTTCTCGTTTGCCCTCCTATTCCATATATATATATAACCTATTTCTATATATAAAAAGAACCCATCATTTCGTTCCAAATGTTGTAACATTCAGCAGATACGTCCTCTTGTTCTATTTATTATAAATATTTCCTTTTTTCATTAGATTTAGATAGTTTGACACATTATATGACATAATTTACTTTGTAACTTGTGTCAAGATTATATCTTGAGTAGCCAAATCCATAGATAGATAGAGTAATAGAAGACGTTTCTAAAGAAAAAAGACGTTCTTTAATTGTGAAGAGTCCACAATTGTACAGTGTATACGTGCCAAGCTTGACCTGTACTAACATACCTCGTTACACTTTCTAATTGTACAGTGTATACGTGCCAAGCTTGACCTGCACTAACATACCTCGTTACACTTTCTAATTGTACAGTGTATACGTGCCAAGCTTGACCTGTACTAACATACCTCGTTACACTTTCTAATTTTATTTTACGTGGAAGTAAGGATGTAAACATAAAATGCAAACGATTCGATCTGCTTACGAGCATAGTTTTTATTGAAAACTAATTCTTACTTTTAAGTAAAATATTATGGAAGAGGAAATTTGATGTTGAGAAGATCCCAACGGGTTAGTTTGTTAGGCCAAGGGAACAATTACAATCAGTAAATAGGTATGCAAGTACAGTGTAAACTCCTTAAATAATTATAATATATTAATAATAGCTCAATTCAGTCTGTTTACGTAAAATGAAGGATTGACACAATGTTTGTGGCAAAAGAAATATGTCTATTAAAGTTTTTCACAATTTTATTTCATGTTGGTGTCGAGTTTTACAAACCGTACATTAACGAAGACCTCAAAGGAGTAAATCAGAGTTCATGTATGCATCTATTTTAGAGGTAAAATAATTGCCATGGAGATTAGAGGCTAGGAGTGTTCTCTCTTAACAGAAGACAATTGTCAAAATTGATCTACTTACAAGATGACGACGCCTGTGTAATGTTTCTGTGGACACTTTTGATACACAGATCATACTGTTGTCCTAAGTTTACGTGAATGTTTCTCATTACAATAAAAATACGTTTACGGATTTTATCGTGGTTTATTTAATTATTTAACTAGCCCGGCGTTCAAGAAGCTATACAGCACCCGTGACCATGGTTGCTATAAAGCTGCTGAAGCGTCGGGCTACATAAATAATTAAATAAACCGCGATAGAATCCGTAAACGTAGTTTCATTGTAATACTGTGTATTATTTTTAATGGACGGTTTTTGTCCATGGCATCAACCACTCGTATCCTGTGAATGTGGTGCCGTTATCTCGTAGTTAAATTTAAAACTACTACACTACAACTAAATTAAAGAATACTTATTCTACTAATTAGTTGGGCGGGCTGCACCTCCCGCACAAACCGAAGTAAATCACAGTAATACCCCGCTTTACGCGAGGGATCCGTTCCAAAAAAAATCGCGTTAACTGAAGTTCGCGTATAACGAAGTTTATGATTAAACATAGTCAAAAATTATTACAAAAAAATACAAATCATTTTAATGAATCACTTTAATTCTGGGAACACTTTATGCAATACTTACTCTCATTTTTACGGAAAAATACATCTATTGTCTTTTGGGAAACGTTTTGTTTACGCTCTTGTAAAATGCGTTCAGAACACCCAACACTGTTTTTAATTGTTTGACAGATGGTCAAGACACTGTCATCATTATTGTCTATACACTGCAATATGTCCAAACCTGAATAAATTAAAGTGCATTTTGTATCTTCCTTGAAGATAAAACTTTCTGTTCTAATTGTTCTTCCTCATCGTAGATAGGATTATTCTGAACTCGATCTGATCTTCAATGCTAAGAGGATCGTCGTGCGTTACGTGATCTTCTACCGCGACATCTTCAAGTTCAGACCCCTCCAAAATTGCAGCAGTGAAGCACCTGCCTCTGCATCTGGACAATTCTTCTAGATGCTTCCACTACATCTGGCCAAAGATTACGACACACCCCATTCATACAACTCATTTTAACTTCGTTCCAAGCCTCTTGTATGTTATGAATAGACTTCATACTGTTGTATGACTTCCACCACTCGCGCATAGACTGTCTAACTTCCTCGTCAGTTTCATGGATTAGTTGGCTAAAAGTGCGGCGATGGCTTTGAAGTTTTGCTATTACTCCCTGGTCCATAGGTTGTATATTGACGTAGTGTTTGGTGGAAGGAACTTCACGTACACTTTTAAAGTCTCTGGGCGTATCAAGTGAGGTTGGAGGTCCTGGAGCATTGTGTAAGAGTAATATAACTTTAGGTTCAAGCCTATTTCTGTCACAGTGTGATTTGACTGACGGGCAAAAACTATGAGAATACCATTCCTCAAAAATTTCCTGCGTAAACCCCGACTTTCTGTTTGATGGCCACACAACTGGTAGACTTGTCTTGTCTGTGCCTCGCATTGCACGGGGTGTTTCTGAATGGTACACTAGTAAAGGTTTCAGTTTGAAATCACCAGTGGCATTACCACCCAGCAGAATTGTTAGTCGATATTTCGCAGCTTTGAAACCACTGCCTTGACGTTCTTCCTTAGAAATGAATGTTCGAGGTGGCATTTTTTACCAGTAAAGTCCGGTCTCATCGACATTGATGATGAGACAAGCAGGAATTTTCTCTCGTCTAATGAACTCTTGAAACTTGTCTGGAAACTCCGCTGCAGCTAGAATGTCAGCGCTGGCCGCCTCGCCTGTTATGTGGATATTGTGAAGATTAGAACGCTGCTAGAAACGATGGAACCAGTCTCTGCTGGCAGCAAAAGTCGGGAGTGGCACTCGCTTTTCCTTCTTCTGTTTTCCGCATCTCATACAAAGATTTTGCTTTGTGCATATCAGATCTTGACTTAGTGGTGTGTTCTTCTAATTCAAATCTTCGGTCCATACTGACAGTAATTTCTCCATTCTTTCTAAGATAGATGATCTTGAACGAGAAAGTTTTGTAGCACTTATAGATGTTGAACTTTCACAGGTGATTTTAATTTTTCCCCGATAGAAATCGTTCACTCAGTCGATTCTGAGAGTCCAAAATCTCTCCCAACAATTGTTGCGTTGCCTTCATTTTCCATTCTTTTTAACACTTTTATCTGCAATTCCAAAGTGACGCTTTTACGCTCTTCTTTCTTTACAGGCGGCATTTTTAACGCAGGGTTAAATTATGTATGTATCTTCAATAAATGCTAAAACACAACTGGCAGCTGACCGAAATAATATCACGAAATAAATCAACAAACGAAACGAACGAAGAAATTCCCGTAGAATAAAGTCGAAGGACTGGGAATTCCCGATTCTTCAAAGAGAATATTCAGAGGAAGCAGGGATCCCGCGACCATAGATAAGTTGATGACTACATTATATTTATAGGTACGCACTCTTTCGCGTAATTCGAGGTATTTGGGCGCGATATTTGCAAACCGCGTATGACGGAGTCGATAAGCGGGGTATTATTGTATACCAATACTTAAAGTTAAACATCTCAAAATCCACAATCAATTCTCAGTGTCCCGGCTCGGATTCCACCAAAATTTATTCCCATGTTTTTCCGTCAGACTTCAATCTTGTCGAGCATTATATTAGACTAACACATTCTTTCATTTTTTAAGTAACATGAGAAATAAATAAAGTTTCACAGAATATATTAATAATAATTTTATTGTGCATTTTGTTTTATTATGGTTATACTACATCTAACATTTTAACAGGAACCTGAAGAAGTAAAAGTGAGAATAGCCGACGAACTAACAAAAGCATTAATTACAGAAAATGTAACACGGAAAGACATGATTTTATCTTAGCGTTGTGATATCGAGTAACATATTATTAATTAGATGTAAACAGCAAAATATATATTTTATGCCAATAGTTTGATGTTGACGATCACTAGTGTTTAATTGTCATTGTTTCAACATTGTGTGTGATACTAATAAACATGGGGGGGTAGATGTAAGGGGGGACTCGTATGGGTACAGCTTTAATGGTAGACACGAATCCCCCACAATGCACCGAACAGCACTAAAGTAGCTTGAGGTAGGAAATGAAAATGTATTGAGGGTAAACATACTTCTATAATTAATTTATCTGTAGCCAATCTGTTTTCTTTTTGTTAAAAACGTTAAAGATAACTGATTTTTTGTTATTAATTAGTGTTCAGTCCAGTACGCCTTGATCTAAGTATTGTATTGCATTATTGATAAAATTACGTAAGCCCTGAGGAAATATAATACTTGGTTCCTATAAATTTTTTTATTAAAAAATATATTAAATTCTTACTTCAGAAACACCTAATTTTGATAAACCCAAACGTCCGTTGTATAGTCAAATATATATCATGTTTTTGTATTCTTAAATGTTTTTTCGTGTCTTAGCGGCTATTGAGAGGGACCATCCTTAAGCGACTCTATAACTAACGTGTATAAACATGAAGTATATGTTTTATTATTTAATTTTAATATTCCAAAATCTACAGCCCCAATTGTTGTTTCCCTATAGACACTAATAATACAATGCTACCTACTTCAAACATTCACGTGTTATAAATCATTGTTTTTGCTAACAGTGGTTTTTGTTTAAGAGAACCACCAACACTGACAAATGAGCTTCTGATATTTAAAACTCATTTTAATAGCTCGTGTATTACCGCCACCTGGTGCCATAATTTCAAACTACATGTCTATTTTGTTATTGTTGTTTATTATCAGCCTGACAGACGACGCTAATTTACACAAATTTAATTAAATTATTCAAACAGGTGCTGTGAAATTTCATCGAAACAATTAGAAACATAATAACTAATACATATATTGCTAGTTTAATAGGATATTGAGTATTCCTAATAGGCTATAGTGTATAAAGTGTCTTATTGTTAACTCGGCACGAAATTTGATATGCAAATTCCTGTCATACGTTACTTATCCCTTTTCTCCTCCATTCCAATTGCAATCTAAAATCATAAACAAAAATTAGGAAGCTAAAATGTTTTGAATTGTATAGGAGGGCCTTAAACTATGCAATTTACCCTTACAATAGTCGTGTCCTGCCTAGTCATTGTATCGTGAATGTCAATTCATAATATAAAATGTGTATTCCTGTGAAGTGTATCTACTTCGCACGCCATCTGAAGGAATTTTTAAACTTTTGTCAATGTATTTATAAATCCTCGCCTCTGCTAGTTAAAAGTAAAATATTTTCATCCCTCTAATGATGCCACTAAGCCACCTTTGCAAATTTCCTCTTATTTTTTCACGTAAAAAATACTAATCGGATTTGGGTGAAATTTGGCACAAATGTGGATTACAACCTGGAAGAATTTTTTTACTTCTCATCCTGAACCAAATGTTATTCCCTTCATTTTGGATAGAAATTATTTTGGCGAAACCGCGGAGCACACACGTACTTCTATGTTCTATGCTAAAAATATCCAATTGTATTACTAGTAGTTAAATTTTTTTTTTTTTGTATTTACAAACAAATTAATATTTAATTCAAGGTCCAGATTAATTATCAAGTATGTTTTAATTTTATTTCATTATTTTATTTAAGAATAATGTTGTACCTACCTATTGTGTTTATCAATGCTGATTTTAATATGAATTGTGAATCTTGCATGCATGTAAACATATTTATATAGTGCCTTTCAAATAAACGTGTTAGAAGGTTATGGAACCTTGTCTTCCAAATTATATTGTTTTTGTAAGCGATACGATAGATTACTCTTATACAATTATCGCAAATATACAATATCGTAATGATAGCAGACGTAGCCCGTTTATACTAACATGAATATCTTTTGTCGCGTTGTTTTAGCGACATTTTGTAGGACGAGCGATAAAATTCGTTCATTGTTAGAAGTCGTGTCAAATACCGCATTTCCAAGATTAATTGAAAAGCACTATAATTGAAGAGTGAATAAAATATGATTTCGTTGAATACCAGAGTTTTTTTTTTAATTTTTTACATTTGCTTTGATTATTTCTATTGTATAAGGATTATAGCTGAAAGCACGATGCCGGCTCGGTCCACGTCGGTCCTTGCTCCTGATTTTTCTCCGTCCGTGCCGGACTACCATACGTTCAAAACGGAAGTAAAGGGAGTAGAGTGTACTTGTGTACACACACTTTTGCATATCGTGCGCAGATAGCCAAATTTTAGCTACAGCAAATATAAATCGTGTAAAAAATTTATTTAGCGGAGAACTAAAGTAACCGTTACCACGCGACGAATAAGCCCACTGAAGTGACAATGGGCTGGTCACACTCTGAAGAATTGAAGGCAGATCGACCATTAAGGTTCTGGAGTGGAGGCCACGTTTAGGAAAACGAAGTGTTGGTCGACCGTTCAACAGGTGGGAAGACGATCTCCGTGCAAACGCCGGTCCGGGACGGATGCGCGTAGCAGGAGGTCGGTCGTCCCCCAGAGAGGCCCATGTCCAGCAGAGGATCGATAAGGGCTGATAATGATGATGATGAAATATGATTTATAACTTATTTTTTATTTATAATTTATTTGGCAAATATAGATTATAGTAAAAAAGTTGACAGTCTACGTTCCAAGAAATAGTAGAGTCGATTCCACGGACCTAAGCACGATACGATTTTCCGATTATCCTAAAAAAAAATCAAACCTTGTTCATCATCCATCGATTTTATCATATTTTAATGATGGTTGACTTTAGACCTCAAGGTGAGGTACGACTTTGAATTATAGAGTTTTGCCCGGTCGCGGCAATCTGTTGCGGAATAGAACATCGTCGTCAGCCCACAGATCCTCTCCCTCGTGCAATAAGCACGAGCGTGAGAGAGCGCGAGATTACCTCTCAACCGCTCTTAGTATTATTTTACTCAAACACATGCTGTTGAGTACCGGTAGTACCTATATCGAACATTTTTTAGGAGTTTTATCGTGATGTTGTACTTTGCCTAATATTTATGTAAAACAAACATCTCGCTTAGATTTGTCAATACATTTCTTAAATTTCATATTGATGTAGATGGTGGTCTCACTCTCATGATGCCGCGTTAAGAATAATGTCTATGCCATAGCGTTCCGAATGGTTTGTGGGTACGGGTACTAATTATACTGTGTCGGCACTGGTTATGCTACTAAATACTAGTATTTAGTGTGTTGCGTAGTCGGGTAATTGGGTAGGTATCCATTACGTGAAATCTATATACTTTAATAGATAAGTAGGTACTAAGAATACTACCTCTCCTCTATCAACGCGAGAATAGAAATAAAAAGGTACATTCATATAGGAATATTTTATTTTAGAATTATTAACATTGGTCTTTAATTTTAAAAGTATTGACATGCTAGTAGTTTAGTTGAGAATATGAAACCGTAGATATTATATATTAAAAACAGTCCTAAGGCAAAGGTCTCTACAAACATTCCAAAATTTTATAATTAAAATGTTAACTTACAATTGCTTGTTAATCAGTAATTCGTTAGTTGTTAGACGAAAGATCATGCTATTTGAAAGGTTAAGTCTGCACTGGCAGAAATGGATTAGTCCATAAGCAAACGTTCGACGGGCAAACCTTGGGTGGCACCAGAAGATTTTGATATACCGATAAATGTTGCAGTGTGATTTCTTAACTCTTCTGCTGCCGCCGCACCTTTCTAGGTGGCTCTATTGATGTATCCTAGCGACTTGCGTGCGGCCGATTGCCAACATTTTAGACTTTTACAAAGTTATGTTTTCCTGACACACTATAGGCTCTATGCACATGGCTAGGTGCCTGTGCAAATATACCTAAATCGTAGGTACTCATCACAAAATTCCTTCAAACTTCAGCTGATACGCTCGGCATTTGTGGACCGATACGACATCAAGAAAAGAACAAGATCTTATATCAAAAGCCAGAAAGGTAACTACAAAACCATTGTTGCAAGTGTCTGTGGGTGTCGGAGGTCATCCGTCTATCGGTGACCTGCCTACTGGTGTGCTTTACACCCATATTCAGCACGATTTTGAAGCACACATAGCGCCGACCACCGCTAAGTATTGTCACAAGACCATAGGTTTACGGGGCCCTGTTCGGCGACGCATACTGTGAGAGAGAGCTCATAGTATTGTTTGTAAATATAAGGTCTCGTTAGCGCAAGAGCTTTTTTATCGCGCATAAACAAATTCGTTGAAATTAAACATATGGACGCCCATACATCTGATCCGTCTCTTTCTTACGCCTAACGGCGGAAATGGTGTAGGCTTTTGCGCTTCCGTCGATAAGAATAATAAGTTTATTTTTTAACTTAATAGTAAAGATAATGTTAAGTTTAAATTAATTTAACACTAGGTGCCGTTATTAACTATTACGTTATTGAGCATTTCATTATCACGTGTTAGCTTAAGATTTCATCACTGTGTTTTAACAAGCGCCGCCTATGCTGTATCATTAAGCATGTATCATAGCAGGGGGAGAGAACACCATGTGTAACTACACTTTTACCAGCGCAATATTTATAAGTTCCTGAGTAGGTGTAGTTGAATAAAATAAATAATAAAAAGCCCAGCATCAAACTAATTTAAAAAAGGATATTACGGCAGATTTTGAAATAATTATTTTATATATTTAGAACTTTAGTTTTGATAAGAGTTCCTATCTGAATCAAAAATTTTACATGAAATAAATAGCTTTCTAGATGTTTATACAAAAAAAGGTATCTCACAATTTCAACATTTACTTCCCTTTGTGCATGTGTATTTAAATATTACATGTGCGTATCAGAATATGAATAAGTACGGGTCAGTTCACATTTAGAGCATACGGTAATGCAATGCTATATGATTTTTTAAATAGATTATGATTTGATGCGCATTATTAATAGATATGTAAACTTAAAATGTTAAATAAATTAAAATATTAAACTTAACAAAAATTCAATTATGTAAATGCCCTAGGGACTATGATTAGAACAATAGATAGATTTTTTAAAATCAAATTGCACAGCAAAAATGTGCTTACTAAATATATTTTCACTCTGTGGGCGACGTGACACATGAATGACACTGATAGTTGTTAAAATTGGCTTGACAATAATCACGTTTGTCATTGTTATATTGTTAACCACATTAAATCGAACGTTTTATAGTTTATTATTCCTTTATTACCCAACATTCCTCTCAATGACCGCACCAAGACGATCGTAGATTAAATGAATCACTAACATCCTGTGATATTTCAGCGTTGTCACAACCACATCCCAATTTATACGAGTGCACACGCATCCTACACCACGCACCACGCATTACAAATATTACTGATACTTATACAAATTAAGACCGTAAATATCAAGATACTTCGTACAACTTCAAATCTATAACAGACCTGTGACACAGGGGGGTTTTACCAAAATCCGTAAGAAATGCAATAGTTTTACACGGTCACATTATATGTATACCTCTCAGTCCCTCCCGTTCCACTTTCACCTCCCAGAGGCCCTGTTGCGACGGTACGTCGGCGCACTGTGCTAGAGCGGCAACGCGACGTGACCAAGTCTACAGATCTAGAAACCGAGTTGTACAAGTACCTACCAAAGTAAAAGCATTTAAAAGCAAGAAAAAATATTCGAGAATTTTAGACTTTATACTGTGTAGAATCTATAAACAATCTTAAAATATAGATGAAACCTTTGTATTATAATAATATATCATTGATATGTGTAGAGTAGACATGAATGACAATATTAAGGCCTAACAAATATCAAAATGTTTTATAAAGCCATCGTTTGGAACCATATATATAACATAGTCAGAGAAGGGAAGGACTAAAACGCCGCCGTCTGAGTAGAAATAGACAGCAAGTGTGGTTCACTCTCTGTCTCTCTTTTTTCATTCATTTATGTCTGCGCAATGCGCATGGGATATTAGATAAATCAATATAGTAATCCTTTCTCAACTTCCTTCTCTATCAAACAAAACGGCCAATCGCCCTCATAAACCTATGGCATCTCTTCTCTATCTATATTACCTCTATGGTTGAAACACTCCAAAAAAGCGTAAGCCAATTAATTATTCGAGAAAAATTTAAGTACTTTTATATTAAAATATTAGCAGCAACTGTTCTATGAAGAAGGAGATCCGATCCGTCCACTGGATCGTCATCGTCTTCATCATCACAAGCGTCCTCGGGTTCTCCGAGTGCTCTTACGAATTCTGTAAATTATTAAAGCCGTTTGGGTAACCACATGCCACTACTCTATCTTATAGTATGAAAGTAATTAAAAAAAAATTAAACCGATTTCAAAAAGGCTGGAGGCCTAACGAACATTCCTGTATGTTGTTTGCTATCCACGTGCATCGTGCAATGATTGTGGCAAGCAAGAGCTCTATATAGAGCTTGTAAGACCTCTTTAAATTTGTTATTAAGTAAGTACTTTTCTTACCCAAAAAGTCAATGCGTCCGTCACCATCGGCGTCCACTTCTTTTATCATGTCTTCAACTAAAAACAAATAATGTCAGTAGTGAGAAGTTATAGGATTAATCACATAAATACCAAATTACATAAATGCCATATCATGAAAAATCGTATTTACTGATTGACGTAGGGACAAAAAAAATTGGTTGGCACCATTTAAAACATCTAACGAACAATAATTGTCCTTTAATTTGGCTTGTTAGGTGCCACTTAGGCATTCGTTTATTCTTACGGACAATTCGTAAAAAAGGAAAACATCTTGTCTCCCAGACATGTCTCCCCGTAAATCACGTAAATTAACAACAATTCTCGTGAGAGAGCAACGTGCACAGGTCAATCTTTTCCAACATAACATTCATAAGGTTTTTCTCTAATGGGAGACAAACGTGACCTATCTGGCGTATATCGTGGATTTAGCACGAGCCCTAAAGGTTTGAACAACTACGTACACCAATCAATGAACGATATGAAAAATGTACAAATATTGCATTATTTTTAAGATAAAGATAAAATAGATGATTCAGTGCTACAGTAAGGATTCTGAATTTTATCTTGGTTGTTCCATTGCATCAGTGTGTCGAAATCTTATCTATTTTGTGGTCTATTTTTGTAGTATCAGTGCCCCTCCTCTTGCTATTAACCTCACAGGTTCTTTACTGTTATGATTTGTTTAAAAGATAGCAAATCCGGTCGCGGCATAAGGTAAAGATCGAGTGAATAGCAAACGCCAAAGTCCATCTTATCTAAGTACCGACTTAACTAAGTAAAACTTACTCTCTTCCTCGGACAAATCTTCTCCAAGACATTGCAGCACTGCTCTGAGATCAGAAGCGCAGATGTACCCGCGGTTGTGCTTGTCGAACACTCTGAACGCGTCCCGCAGCTCTCTCTCCTCCTGCTCCGCGGAACTGGTTCCTCCACCGGCTCCAGACATGGACTTTGACAAAATATTCACGAATTCCTCGAAACTAACGTTACCATCGCCTGGAAAAAACATCATGGTATCATTTTTACAATTTCAATAATCGTGGAGTGGGAGGTTTCGAAACAGGAAACAATAAATCAAACCACCAGAAAGATTTCAGCAATAATTTTGGCACCATGCTTTGAGGTTTTCGAGTTCAATCCAGTAAGCAGATGGATCTACCGACTTCCTGTCTCACGATTGTGGCTGACACCAGTCCAGGTTGGGCCCAGTCTTAAGGTATTTTTCCATAATAAACTAAATTATTAACATTGTTTTTATAGGGCTTGCTCGACACCGTAGTCACTTTAGATTCGTCTAAAGCAAGGTTTGGCAGATACCACCATGGTTCAAGCCTTGTCGTGGCGGTGGCGCTCAGTAGCCTGGGGTTATCCGAAACACCTTGGGCGAAGCCAATTGAACCGAGGAGATGGCGGCTCTTAGTACCCTCCTATAAGAAGAGGGGACTAAAGAGCAGGAGGAGGTGTCGCTCTTTGTACCCCTCTTATAAGAAGAGGGGACAAAAGAGCAAAAAGTGGCGGCAAGGGGCGGGGATGGTAACCTCACCCCATTGCACGGTCCCAGAGTCGGTGGGGTTGTCCTGTAGTGCGGGACAACCCCATCTGTGGAGGTGGCGTCGGTCCCTTCGGGGGCTGACTTGCCGTCGAGGTGCCCTGATGATTTGTTGTTCCGGGGCACCATATGAAAGGCGGCACAGGTGGCACTCGCGGTGGATTTTGTGGGTATTCGACACTATATAACGTGCCGCGCGCCCCACACCCCACTGAACCCCACCCAGGGCCAGTGAAGACGCGTAAATGCGTTTCCGCGTCAACGAAAAAAAGGGTTTGGCAGATACTACTATTCTAACTTGGGAAGATGATTTTACTTCCAAGTTGCAGTGGCTACTGCTACGGAAGATACAATATGCGTTATTTGAAAGAAAAATTGGTACATCTTTTAACAGTAATTAATCAGAAAGTATGAATAGAAGTACCATCGCTGTCAACTTCCTGCAACATGTCTTGCAGCTCTTCAACTCTCGCGAACTGGCCCAGACTGCGCATGACTCTACCCAGTTCCTCCTTTGTTATAGTGCCGTCGCCGTCTTTATCGAAAAGGCGAAATGCTTCCCGGAATTCTGAAACATTATTTTCTTTAATGTAGGTGAATGGTGATATACAAAAATTGTCGAAGGAAATTTGAAACGCTTCCTAATCCTTCGATTTTTGACTGTTTTAGCCCGCCCGCGATCTTCCTAGGTGATTTTATCAAAGCGTCATTATCATGTAGCTACTGCGATTCCTGGCAACATAAGGAGCGGTAAGCCAAAAACTAAAAGAGAAACGCCTAGAAACCGAACTTCAACATGTCAAGCAAACTCTGCGAGTCAACAAGCTTCAAGCTCCCCGTCTGCACCACAGGGGTCGAGTGTAACCAGACACCGTCGAGCGCCTACCTGCAATACTAACATACATAAAAAATACAGTGTCAAAATTCGCTACATGCTCAAGCGAACTTTATTAAAAAAAATTTTAAACCGCCAAAAAAATATCAATATACCTACAAGATGCAGGAGTATATAAATTTAATTGTGACTCTTATGTAGGACAAACAAAACCGCCAAAAAATATCAATATACCTACAAGATTCTGGAGTATATAAACTTAATTGTGACTGCGGTATCTCTTATGTAGGACAAACAAAAAGATCAATCAAAACTCGCGTCAAAGAATAAAACAGACGCATTAAAAAATCTGCACTCTGTGAACACACTGAGGTTGATCAAATCTAATGCAATGACAGGGGTCATTACATTAGATTTGATAAAGCACAAATCCTCGTGAAGGAACTCTGTCCCAGTATGATCTGTGAGACTATTGAGATTAGAAAATATCCAAATTTCAATAGAGAAGATGGCTGGGTACTTCCTTTTGCGTGGGACCCAGTTATAAACATAATCGAATCAAAATCGACAGCTGCATGATACAATAAGCGCTTTCTGCGTTAATCGGAAGAACTAATTAATTATATAAAATCTTCTGGTGTTTTTAATAACTTATGGCATCGGGACGTTTGTCATCTCGGTCCATCCGTGACGTAGTTGTAAAGCTTCTGAAACGAAGGGATCGTAAAATACTTAATAAACCGTGATAAAATCCGTTACAGTAGTTTTATTCTAATGTGTAACATTCGCGTAAACCTAAAAAAAAACACTTCCTTATGTGGAAATAAATTCCAATTCGGCTTCAACAGAAGCTTTATTGTGGAGTTGAATGGAGGACCAACCCTCCTCATTTCCGCAGAAGGCAGAAATGCATTAGGGATTCTCCGACGACCGGGACATTTTTCTGGGAAGAAATCTGGGAGCTGTTCAACAACTATTGACACTTGAATTGTACCCATAAAAATCAATACTAATTCCGATGAGTATCAAAACCAATCACAACGGAATGCCACCATTCATTCCTAAATGAGAAGTAATGGAAAGAGCCCTTACTTCATTTTTACGACTTTTATATTTAGTGGCGTACCCATTTATATCAAGAAGATTATTAAATTATCATCTACTTATAATCTTAAATCGTTCAATCTACTAACATGTCACGTGACAAAAACGTAAAAACAAAAAAATAGTTTTTATGTGTTTCCACAATTTAATAGATGTGAAATTTTATTGGAATCCATTTAGTAGTGTTTACCGTGAAAAACTGGAATTCACATGAAAAGGAGAAAAGAGCGAAGCCGGTAAATTATACCGGTTCTCTAATTTATCTGTTAACGAAAGAGACGATTTGTGACTCTGGTTAGCAGGCTCCACCCATTTCTAAATGTTACTATGACACAGAATGTTCCTTACAAGGTTTCTAAGATGATAGCATGTTAAAAAAGTATTAGAACTTTTGTGTGAGTTTGGATACCTAAAAATTGCAAACATAGCTTCATGACTCCTAACCATGTTAAAGTTTGTACGCGTGTGTACTCAATTGCTAAGGACTCCCAAATGGTCTGCTCGTTTGCATGAAGCATATGAGGAACGAGGATGTGCAAGCAAAAGGAATATTTCTGTACTTATTATAAAACAAAATCCCTAAAAGCCGTCTCTCTGACGTGATCGATATTCTCAAAATCAACAGAATGGACTTTTATTCTGTTTTCACTATTGGATAGAACGACTCCCGAGGAAGGTATTAGTGTATAATTTGCTAGTGTAGCAATCGCTAGTAAATGAAAATTAAAAGAAATCTATGTACAAAAATTTTGTAGATACCCTTCATTTGAGTCCGAGTGATTCCAGTATTCTCATCCACAATAGAAGCTTTCCTGTCATATGCCGAGCTCGACGGCTTCAGGAAGCCGACTTGTTGCTGTTGTGGGGGCGTTATTGACCGGTCTAGCTGCTGGCTGTAGGACAAACAACCTTAAGAATACTGATTAAAGTTCACTTTCGAAAACCGGCACATTATTGATCAGAACTCGAGAGTTCATATCAATCAAAGGAAGTCAATTCGATCTCATTCACAAATTCTTTGCTATGCGTGTGTGTGAATTGACGTTATATTTTACTTAGTAATCGTTAGTTTGTTGAACTAAGTGTCTGTATTTAGATTTTAGACTATCATAGTAGCCTTTGGCGTAACAATGTAGTTCGGATTCCGTGGCAAATGCATCCAGGAAGGAGCCCATTTGTTCTAACCTCTCCTTGGCACGAGCGAAACAACACTCATCTGTCCACACTATGGCGTAAAAGTGCGCTGATGAATATCATACATCGTGGACCAATCGCCTGATTTGCCCACGACGCATGGCTCTTTTAACGTGTCGATTTATTTTCGCGCTCGTAAGGGGTAATACAGAGAATGGTGAAGGTTTGTGTTCCATGTGCTACCTAATGGAACATATATCCCGTGGGTACTCATGCTCATGCCAGAGGCAATGTGCCAGCTTACACTAGTTTTTTTTACTACTGCCAGATAGTTTATATATCTAGTGCAAAGGTTGCCAATTAAGTACAACCCCAAAAAAGTTCACGGGAAAACAAGGAATCAGAGCTTTTTGGTGACTACCGACATCATTATCACCCGCTAGTGCGCATATGTATATGCGCCGCCCTCCTTCAACCTGTATCTTCTAATGGGCAATCTGGGCTCTCTCTCATAAGATGCACGTTATTCGGTAAGCGAGAGCCGCGACTCCTTAGTTCTGCTGGTCCGATATGGCCACCTTCAGCAAAAGAACTTGCTCTTTTAATTTCGTCATCATATAAGTACGGACCTTATACTCTCGTTACCTTTCAGAAGGACTGACGGTGAGGTTGACTGCCGGGGCTCTCCTCGTCTCCCGACGACTTTCGTCTGGTGGTCCGGGCTCTATGGTACTCGTTTGGCGAGTCTGAAGAGAAGACAACCATACTTTACATCATAAAGATACCTAAAGAGTTTGTTCGTTTGGTAGAGCCGTTATTCGCAGATAGTACTGAACCGATTTTAAAAAGTAACCTGCGGCGCGCGAGTTGCTTTATTGAGGGGAAGGCGGAAGGCGGTCCACGCCTCTGCAGTCGGTAGTCGCCATTAGGGTCTAACTGCTCGTCTGTCCGGCCTAAGGTGTCCGACGCCCATTGGACCGCATAAGCAGACGTGCCCTGCTGTTCAAATAAAAGAAGCATAAGACAAAGAGTGGTGATATTCTTCTATAGTCGACAGGTACTCACGGACCTCTCTGACTTGTCCTGCCAGTGCTGCATTAAGCTAGCGCAGAGCCTGTAGCTAATTCTATTTAGGGACGCCATGGTCACGCAGGTTGCTATATCACAGATCTTGTTGGCGATGTAGAGTTTGCTTCATAAAGGGGTCGCTTTAAGAGTGGGCCACACTTCTTGTCTGTTAAGCTACTGCTCCATAACTCAAACTCACCATAATTCCCTTTAGCTGATTCACCAATGGTGAATCAGCGAAGAAGTTGTTCACCGCGGAGAATATGTTTGTGGGTTTGGTAGCCAGCGCACAGCAGACGCCCTGTCGCCTGCCTATGGTGCCTGAGAACAATAAAACAGTAAATATAGTCTAGAAGCACGCACTCAGCGTACTCTCGTACTCTCCAATCAGCGGGCACGCTTGCCCAAAATATAATAGCTGCTGATAACAATGATAGAGCTATTAAACATAAAAGCTCCGTTAAGCTCTCTGAACTTAAAGCTTTTAGCTTCTATAAAGATGTCCATAAATATAAACTTTCCACTTAGCGATTTCTTACAACTGAAGCTTTCTTTTTAATCCTCTTTTAATTATCAAAACCGTGCCCTGCCAAGTTTTGGTAGGGAACAGAATAATTACTATACAATCAGGGCAGATCATACAATATGTCCAATACCGGACAGATTACAGCATTTACATACCATACTTAGTAAGAGCACAGAATGTAAACACAAGTGGCGGTGCCATGCTCCATCGCAGTCCAAACGACCAGGTACTCTCTGGTTCGCCCAGTAAATGTGCCTCATAGCCGCGCAAGCGAAGAATCCAAGAATACGGGGAAGGGCCGGATCGAAATGTGTGCAACATATTGTTTGTATTTATAATAATTACTAGCTGTGCCCTGCGGTATTACCCACCTTAAATCCAAACCACGGAAACGATTCTACTGTGAAGTACTTTTAATACTTTTTATGTGAAAGAGCTCGGTTTTTGTGGTTTTGATTTTTATCAAGGCTGGCAGCCATACAAATATAAATGATCTGATTACATTTCTTACTCAGCACGGGGACAAAAGTGCGAATTGTCGGCATAGGTATCATAAAATACATAAAGCAGTCCTTAATTTTTTTTTTCATTTTCAGCTAACCTTATTTCTAATTATATTGAATTGGATAAATAATCGTTATTGTACGGAGAATTTCAGCAAGACGAAGCGTGGGCGAACGTGGCGAAACTCAACTGGATTAGTTCTTACTTAGCAGCGACAGATAGATGCTATTTAGGTCTGAGCTTAGTTTAACTTATCTGATTAGAGATAGAGTATACGACAATATTTCAAGCGGGTAATATAAATTAAATTACAAACTAAACAGTATATATAAATAACCCTTGCCCGCATACACATTATGCTGACCTGTGGTGGCCGGATCTCGTCAGTAGCAAGCGTGACCCGGCTTATAGCCGACAAACTAAATACACACATACTTACCAATAAAATTTTATATACCTGTTTGTTTGGAAGCCCTAAACGGTTGTCATTGTGTAAATATTTTTCGATTCCGTTAATATTATATAAAAGTCGAATAGATAAACTTTTTTGAAGTCTGTAAAAAACTCACTTGGTTTCTGTTAAATGTAAACTAGCTATTCGAAACTTAACTGCAACTACAACACAAATGCTTCTTTCTTATCAAGTACTTCTAACCGGAACCAGCAAAACAGCAATTTGTAGCTTATCCAGTTATCGCAAATCGGCCTAAAGTAGTCTGCCGATAGACAAGCGAATGCTGAAAGTATTTGGATAAAATTGACCACAATTGTAAACTACAGTGTAGCATAACTTGAAATATGTTTAAAGCATAAGGTTTCCCATGGGACAGAAAAGCTGCAAGCTTAGCTAATAACTATTACAAAGAGCAACAATATTTCGTGAATATTTCCATCCGACCCTCCTCCGTGCTTCCCCTCTTGCTCGTCCATAGGGGTACATTCATTAATTCTGTCAATTCGCTTCCACCTAAATTAAAACGGATGTTTCAATTTAAGTTACATTTCATTCTACATGTATATTCAAGAGGTAGGTAATTTAGTTGCTGCACTGGAAATGTATTTGTTCAACTCGGCTTGGAAAATACATACACTAGACTGAAGAAGTTACATACACTGTTACATACTAGGTAACATTATATTTTGAAGGGGCGGCTCACCCAGTCATGATAGAGCACGAGCGCTTTCAGCCGCCACGACAATGCAAGACCAACTTTAGCTGCCGCGCAGGAGCAGCCGCCCTCGTTAAAGAGGGCGGGACGAGAGGACCCGAACACCTCGGTCAAGATAATTATATTAAGTTTATCTAATTTATATGACTATAGAGATGCATCCAGCCCATCTGCGGGAAAAGAGGGGGTCTGTTCCCCTATCGACCACACCTAGACCGTCGCCCGACGTGTATTATTTTACCAAGCAAGAGCTGTCAAAGGAAATATGACATTATACAAATAATGTCACGTTTTGAGTACAAAGAAAACACAATAATAATGATCGCCTCCGTGGTGTAACGGTGCGGGTGTAAGACTGTTAGCCGCGTGGGGCCCTGGGTACGATCCCCAGGTCGGGCACTGTTATTAAAAATGTTTCTCAGATTATTCTGAGCACGCATTTCACTCTCCGGGATTGGTATGTGTCCGAGGTGGCCATAGGCTTGCCACCTATGACACCAAGGGCTTCAGTGCCTTGGCTAATCGTGGGTGTTTAGTATATCTATGGACTTACGAGTTGTGGATGTACTAGCACATATCTGCCTAACTCTTCGGAGGTAACAGGCGTGAAGGTACAATAATAATGATGATTAAAGAAACAAATCCTGTCTAATCATCATTATTATCGGACACGCAGCGCAACCGCTGGACACCTTTTTATTTAAAATAACATAAAAAAATATTATGCAGATACGTTGCACTTCTCCCATCCTCCCTTCGAATGTGCCACCGGCCACTAAAAACCGCACGAAACCCGACTGCGAAGCTGGCACTTTACTGCGGTGTGGAGGAGCATACATCCCCAGTCGTAGTGTCAGTCAAATTTGGCTGCAATGCAGCACGGCACTGCCTTCTACTAAAAGCCCTCCTTACTATACTATACTATATCATCATCATTATCGGCCCTTATCAGTTGACTATATACTATAACATTACAGTTACGGTTGAAAGGATGTTAAAAGGATGTTGTGATATTGTGTATAAGCGACACTTTCATGGAAAGTGAGCTTTGAATGTCATCCTACTTTAACATTTCATGCTCTTTTGAATGGGATAAATCCCACGTCTCTGTGATGATTTTTTTTTCACTTATGCCCATCTAAAAATGGTATGACTGTTCGATATTTTAATGTATCTCGCTCGCTTATACCGTATTACTATATATTGATAATTTCTCAATTATAAATATATTGAGAGATTTATATTATTGTCACCTTAAATGTTATTGTTTTATCAAAGAATCAAACATAAAAATACTATTTAGTATTCTAAATACTATTACGTATTAGGTTTTAAAAGTACATCATTTTCAAGAGAGTCTTTTATTATATGTTTTAATGTCCTTTTATAATTATTTCAAACATAAAATTAAGTAGTATCTTATTGAACTTACAAATAGTACATCAGTTTATGAAATTACCACATTATATATGTGTCTATGTAGTATGCGATACATTGTTAAAAATACCTTGTCTTTTACAACTGAGTTATTTATTAATAGATAGTAAAAGTAGTAGGTGCCAGTTCAAATCGGTAGTATCGATCCGTAGCCCGGAGATTTCAGCACCCCTTGTTCCACCGTTACCGTGGCTACTACCGTGGCCAGGACTAGTGGAACTACCGGGAACTAGGGGCCAAATTCTGCTGGTGTCATTCATTGGAGGTTAATGCTCATGATTACCACGCTGAGCAGGCGGATTGGCAATCGCGGATTAGGTTTCGGACCGGCGCCACTCCTGCCTGTCGCCCATCCGATTGATGGCACTGCCATCACTCGGCGCGAGCGCCGTCCGTTGCTCCCGTCTATTTCACTGTCACTATTAAACAGCAACTATAAAAGCACACCAAACAACCAGCTCGCTCTGATCCTCTTTGTTGTTAAGAGACTAGTGCCTTGTTTGCGGTAGCTCAACGGGCTATTGAACGTGCTACGTTGGGTGTTTCTCTGTCCGACAGAGTTCTTAACGAAGTCATAACAGACAGAGAACTAAAGTATCCGATATCATGCGACGAATAGTCTCGCTGAAGTGGCAGTGGGCTGATCACACACACAGAAGAACAGATGGCAGATGGGCCAGTACGGTTGTGGAGTGGAGGACGCGTTTAGAAAAACGAAGTGTTAGTCAAACGTTCACCACGTGGGAGGACGATTTCCATGCAGTAGCCGGTCCGGGATGAATGCGAGTAGCAGGACATCGGTCGTCTTGGCGTTCATTGAGAGAGGCGTATGTCCAGCAGTGGGCCGGTAAGGGCTGATATTGATGATGGTGATGATGAAAAAGACTATTTTTTTTTTCATTAATTACATCAGCAATTTCGATATAATATAATGTAAAGTACTAATTAATGTAAGTAATCTAGTGCCTTTCTAGCTTAACTTTTCCTGAAAAATTGTTCAGTTATTAAGTTAGAGGCGAATTATCCAGGTTACACTATGCTTAGATGATGCCTAATGTTGGATGTTCTCAACTCCTTCTTGATGTACAAATGTTAGGAATCTCATGAATTTTATAAACCACTAATGTTTCTTGTATTTATGTGTTATACTCTCTCCTACTATCACTTTTACCTACTTATATTTTTATTGTACGCGAAATCTTGTAACTGGCCCTGTATCTACTAACACTTACTGGTCATAAATAATACATTAGCGGCAAGTTTTCTAGAATAAATAAACATAACACAACTGTGTCCTGCGCATATAGTACGTGGGATATACTAATTTTCATGCCTACTTACTTCACTGAAAAACTTAGAACGCGAAAACACATTAAGTTAAATTATATTTAAACAAGATTCGATTTATAGACGCCACCTTAGAAACGAGAAATGTGAATACTAAATAGCATTTCAACTTGAAGTTGAGTGAATAAAAATGTTATAAAATCCTTCCAACTTTTATATGTACTACGAGTGCAAATAAAACTCTAGGAAGTTCGCCCTATTTCCAAGTTCCAGCCACGTAAAAATATTAATTCATAAAGTTGCATTGGCTTTATAAACACAGATCATTGTGTTGTTAATGTAAAAAAATGTTAAGATATTTTACTTAACATTTTTTTACATACAGACACAAAGGCGTTGTACGTAATTTTACCGTTGCAGATTAAAATTCTATTTTTTTTTATGACGCAGTGGGCAAGCGCCCATAGATATTTACAATACTAGGCGTCTTGCAGGCGCGTTGTATAAGTTATTTTATAGTATAAGGGGACAAGCGAGGATACGGAGCCTTTTAGCGACTATCGACGCCCATAGACATCCACATGCCAAATTGTTGTACAGATGGAAGGGAAAAGTGATGTCGCCTTCCATGCCTCCTCCTCCAGTGGACTATCGAAAATTCGCAAACCGCACGTAAAGTTACAGCATAGGTGTCACTTGGTGAGTTGGTGATGGTATTATGTGAGTAAGACTACCTAGAGGCACCTACCTGCCCTGCCCATTCGGCTGCAAATCAATTTACTGAAAAGATCAATGATCATTATTGCCAGACAGTTGAATATTTCACAGATGAAGACGTGTATTTGTTGCTGCTTTTAAATTTATGTACCCATATAATCATCTAAATCAATGAAAAACAGTCAAAAGCGAGTTCGATCGAGAAAACTATTGCTCGATAGTATATCAGAACAATACTACCAACAAAAATAACGTACGAAAGGACTCGTGGCTACACGTTTCATTTTGGCTCGCTAAACACAACTGTGCTCACAAGATGTGATTGAATGGCGGCAGTCCTTCCTAATTACTAAGAAACTTGACTAGGGGCGTGACACATTCCGACCTATAATTATTCATACGAACGTACACCGTATAAGGCCCCGTTCGCACAAGAGCTTTCTATTGGATCTATACATGGTGGGCGAAATAATTTAATCCAATCATCTGCTCACACGACGGCGCTTTCTTACGCAGTCATATGAACAGATGTATGGCTGTCCATATGATTCATTTCAACGCTTTTTTGAACACCCGATGAAAAAGCTCTTGTGCGAAAAGGGCCTATCAGTACAAACTGCAACAAGTGACATCCACTCAGGTGACACTTCCCTTACGCATATAGCAAACAAGTGGAAATCAGTGCAAACGCAGCGCTATACATACAGACGTATCTCTGTTATATCAACGTTGCGACAGTACGTAGTAAGTATTACTTTGCAATATTGTCTCGCGGATGTCTATGTGCGATGTCCGCTATCCACATCCTCGTTTGCCCCCTATTTTCTAAAATTTAGCAACTTCTTTGGAAACTGCTAACAATTTTCTCAGGGTTTACGAATCGGGTCATCCAGCAGTGGACAAATTTATCGCACATTGTTATCATTTAAATTTGGAATAAATTGCTAAAACCTCTTCTACGTATGTCATATCCATGTTTGACACCACTATTGCAATCAGTTCGCCCATAGATCTAGCTCTACTTCTAAACAAAGGCAAAATATGTCAACAGGTACAAAGACACGTAGCAATCAATGGCGCTTAGAACAAAAAATAAAAAGCTGTTCCAAATTTGAAGAGTTTAGATTGCGTAATTAAAATTTTAAACGTCAACGCATTATGACAAAGAGCAATAAAATAAACATTCAGTAGACAATTATACAAACATGAAGCATAAAATACTGCGTAAATTATAAACTGCGAAGTCAAAGAGGCAAAGAATATATTTATTATTGTATTTTATACCGTCTGTCAATTGTTTTCCAGCACTATGCAGGTCAGACACTTTGAAAGCGGAATTTACTCGCAGGTAAGAGAGAAGTCAGAAGCGAACTGATTCAAAGAAGCTGGGTCCGGAGCGCGATATCAAAATTTCCGCGCATGCGTGTTTCGATATACATCTTAAAGGTCGGTTTCACTACCAACTAAATATTTATGAGCGATGTTACAGGCTACACGGTTAAATTTGGAGATAGGTTAATATTAATTGAATATCCAAGAAGGTATTTTTAAGTTCATTGATATATTAAAGTATAAGTAATTAATATTAAAGACACAAGTTGCAAGAAAATACATGACACCATTCGAAATCGATAGCTAGTAATTTTATGCATTAAATGAAATTAATTTTATCGTGACAATTTCAAAAATGAGAGTATGTTAAATATGCAGTGTTCATATATATAATATGCAGATAGGTGAGTTACATTTCGCTTTATAAGATCCTATAAGTATGAAATCAATTGTAACGAGCAGAAATAGATATAGGTCGGAAAAAATTGAAAATCAATTTGTTAATCATCGAAAAAAATTGATACCTACATAAATATTACCCATAAAACATGTACATTACTCAACACTTAAAAGAAATCCTCCTCGAATATCATTCGGATATCTTTAATATTATATCTATGTCATTCTTACAAATTATTCAAGTAAACTTACAAATACAGTAAATTCTATAAGTTAACTGGCATGTTTGATTTTTAGGCATCCATACATAAACGGCCGTCTGTCACCAATTTATACCTATTCCAATAATCATTAATGCCGGACAGTTGAAATTTTCACAGAAGAAGACGTGTATTTGTTGCTGCTAGAACAACAAACACTAAAATTGTGAAATTTAATATATGACCGAGAAAACTGTTGTAAACTTATGTAACAGTTAATTTCATACAAAATGATTTGTGGCAGTCGTAATTTAGCTCATTGGGTGGGAATGGAGTAAAACATGGCACAGTATCTTCATATATAAATATATGCGATTGTTAAACAGTATTCACCGAAAGGCAATGCAATTATTCATCATATAGATAATATGTATTAAAAAAAATGTAAATTTGACAACATTTATAAGTTGATATGTACTACCGTTGGTAGGGAACCCTATGAGGGCTGCCAGACTGACTCGCCCTTGACATGTTTTTACATGTTACCATATGTACGTACTTATATGCAATTGAGTTAATACCTTTCCAAGATACAGAACAACACCTAAGATCATAAAGCAGGTGGTTTTCCTGATAACTCTTTTCTTTGATTAGCCCACTATTGATAATAATTATATCAACTTTTCGATATAATGTCGTAATATAATCTAATTTTATTAGTCAATATAATATATAACGTTAATATAGATATTAATCTTATCTTAACCGTCTTTATTTTTTTATTTATTTTTTTTGACTCGGGGAAACGCATTTACGCGCCTTCGCCGGCCCTGGGTGGGGTCCAGTGTTGTGTGGGACTCGCAGCACATGATAGTGCCGAATACCCACAAAAAGCACCGCGAGTACCATCAGTGCCACCCTTGGTGAGGTGCCCCGGAACAACAATGATCAGGGCACCTCGACGGCTAGTCGTCACCTAAGGGACCATCTCCACAGATGGGGTTGCCCAGCACTACATGACAACCCCAACGACTTTGGGACAGTGCAATGGGGTGAGGTTCCCATAGTAGCTTCTTGCCCCGTGCGCAAATGCGCCACCACCTGTTGCTCTTAGCTCCCCTCTTCTTATAAGAGGGGTACCGAGAGCGATTTCACCTCCCGATCTTTAAGCTCCCTCTTCCTATGAGAGGGGTGCAAAGATCCCCCTCGGTTCAATTGGTTTCGCCTGGGTTCACCCCAGGCTACTAAGCCCCATGGTGGGGAGCCGTCTTTATTATGCTATTATGGTTCCCAACCACAGTTTTCTAGAATTTATGATAAGAATATTTAAATAAAGCTTTAATATTACTGGAACATATTATCTTTCGTTGGGTTATATAAATGATACCTTGAGGAAGCTAAATGAAGGCTGAAATAGCGTTGACAAAATATGTTGCAGTGAAACCGGCCCTTAAATTCTGTCGAGTGATGTATTATATTGTTTTAAAGGGTTATCCAGTCACGACATCGCGGCAAATCATTTCGGTTTGACAATTCATATTTTGTTTAATACATATGTGTAAAGATACATTCTGCAGGTACCTACTATCTCACAAAAAACCTCTGTGCTCTACCATACTTAGCTACTTACTGACTCACTTGACAAACACAAATCGCCAGCCCTGTAGTGCTTGGTGTTTTCATTTACCGTAGGATCAGTTCCAAAAATATTCACTTTGCTTTTAGCAGTATATTTTAAATGAATGGTTTGATTTTTACTGTAGCGAGAGGAGATTAAACAGTCTGGAAAGCTATTGCTAGAGTTTTAGTAGATTCATTTCCGTTTCGAACAATTACCGAACGAACAACTTGTCCGACTTGTTTTGCTCCCACAAAGACCTCTTCAGTGTTTTTCTTTTTTTTCAAAGTCTGCATGATAAAAGTGTAAGTTGTAGGTGTCTCTGAGCGCACAACACATACAAGCCCACAGGTGTGGTCTGTAGATATGACAATCATTGGTGTAGCGTTAATCAGTTTAGCGGAAACGTTAATCGCCGTCTAACATTTGGCGTTAGTATCATTTACAAAACTACCTAGCGGAGATAGATACTGGAGTTGCACTGATTATACTGTGGCGAAACTATATCGGGGCGGTGACAAATTCTTCGGATCCCCTGTCTCCCCATGTAGACAAGTTTAAGCAATTTCGTCTATCGTATGCGAGCTGCCCCGACGTTAGAGTCGGGGGAGGGGAGATCTCTCGGTCTCTCTAGTCATGACACATAATAGTTAAATCATCTGTTACATGACGCTCATATCGCGATGCATGTGTCTCATCTGCGGAATAAAAGGCGGTGTTCGTTCCTCCTACCGACCCTGAAGGTAGTCTCGTCGCCAGACAATCTCGGAGACAGTACAAGATTGCAATGTCTTTCACGAGAAAAAGAGAGTGCCCTCTCTTCCCCAGAAGCAGCCCAGCTGCTATGCACCACGGCGATGTATACAACTAAGTGATATGTTAATATTGACTACTCATTATACGTATAAGGGGACAAAAGAGCAATCGGAGCCTTTCTACGACTACCGACGCCCATGAACATTTCAGCCTCGCGATGTCTTTGCCTATCTTCGAGTCTCAAATCACGATTTGTTCACGCCCGGATGACAAGTGACGCAAGATATAGACCAGCCATTCCCCGCAGCTTCAGTACGTCAATCCATCCATCCATCTCAAGGGAACCATTATTTTTTTTTGGGATCATAAATAATTTTGTGTTATTGCAGGCTTTAATCTACACCTGCGCCAAATTGCATCGATTAATTAGTTTTAATTATTAGTTAAAAAACATACATACATACATCTTGCATAAAATATGAACATGACATAAAATGTCAATGGTAATAAGGCCCAAAAAGTTATCTCAGATATAGAATAATAAGTGAGTTGTGAAGTAAATGTTGGCGCTAAGGCCTTATCTTCTTCGTGGAAGATGAACAGAGGTGGGTGCGTATTTTCGCTGGAAAATGATGACAGTAACGTATCATTTTTATCGTTTTACCCTAGAGTATCAGGTGATGCGTAGGCTCATCATCATGTACAATGTAGTCATTAAATATTGTCAAAAGGTTGGAAACAAAAAATATACAAATTAGAGGATGTTTCCCCGTTATCTTCTCGGTGTTTCCCCGGTGCCATACTACTTTGTAATATGTTTAACACTGGTTCCTGTCCCTTTGTGCCTACTATTGTGTTTGTTTTGCTGTCCCAATACACTGCTGTAGGTAAGAAAGTATGTTGTGGAATTTGCGGATTAACACTTCATATTCAATTCTAAATTATAATAAATAAAAAGAATTATTTTTCCTTTGCGTATTATTATTTTTTTAAAACGTATACTTAACACCTATTAAGTGTCAAAATAATATAATAGTCCACGCGTCTGCTTCGCTATCGTGTGAAACCCGCTTCTCATTCAATACGAGCTGGTGCCCAGGAAGCGTTCGCGTACTTTTTGATTTTCAGAAATAAAATTAGAACATATCTTTCCCTGATGGTTCTACATTAGATGTTCTAGCTAAAAAAAATTACACCCTATATGATATATTAATTTATTTGCTATACAACAACAAAAGTTCCATTCAAATCCGTCAATTCGTTCCGTAGATTCGTGTACAAACAAACAAACAAAAACTCAAACAAAGATTAGTTCATATACGACCCGGAACCCATATCCACATGTTAACAGGTTACAACCATGGTCCATAATTATATAAGCATTTTTTTAAACCAATGCCACAATTATTTCTCAGGGTTCTAATTTTTTTTTATTATTTATCTCATTCTCGATATAAAAGTTCTACACTTTATGTCCCTAAAAAGCCCCGTTTTTGAGTTATTGATAATTGTTTTATTATTAACTTAGATTGAGACGAAACTTAACAAATTCTCAAAGTGATCTCCGGGAATGTACTGTACTGCACAGCGTAGAATCACCACGTAGATTACGATTTTATACTTTTCGAACGCGCGAGAAGCGCAGTAGATACCTGTATACTTTTTCATATGTCCTTAAAAAGGGAGATTATCAATTTGTCACGTATGTACAATCAGTTAGAGGTCCGAAAACAAACATTTTATAGGTGTATGTTATATATGTATGTTTGTCCACTCCAGTTAACTTAAGAAACAGCGAATGTTACATCAAAATCGGTTCAGTATAATGTTATCTACTAATAGACAGTTTGTAATTTTGTTAAACAATATATATAATAAAATAAAATAAAAGTTTTAAAACTAAAAATTATTCATAAAAAAGATATTAAAAAGAAATCATCCAACTTCAAAATTCAACTAATGATTGTGAAATAATTATACTTTTTTAGATCTCTGCCAGAAATTAATACCTTAGCCCGTTTAGTTCGCGAGGACGATGACAATGTCAAATGTTTGGTCTACTCGCATTTCACCATTGATCAATGTTCAATGATCATTATTCTGAATAAATTTAGTCAATTTTAGTTCATTTTAACATTCACTCGCTCACCATTCAATACGCGTGCGCAAAACGAGTTGAACCGGGTTTCTCTTCAATCAATCTACGTCCCTGTTCGCTACGACTCAATTCTCATTGCTCATTCTAGTTAGAGTCAGTGATCCGTACGGACGCAGTAAATTCTTAGAACTCTTATTTTAAAATTTAAAAAATGGAATTCGTGGGAAAGAAATACAAAATGACTTCTTCAGAAAACTTCGACGAGTTTATGAAGACTATTGGTAAGTGTTTTTTTGTAAAAGTCGTATGTATTTAATCGATTTGAAATACCGGCCGGCTTTCGTCCGTTAACTAAATACATCCCTATCGCGTATCGTGTACATGTTTCGTCTGTGACTATTAATTTACTTTTTTTATTCTTATTATTTAGCCTGCTACAGTTTTAAAAACATTTTATGACAATAATTAGTTTTTAGGGTGATATTATAATATGCATAACTAAAATTTATATACCCTTCATCTTTATAATGTGGATAAATAGTAAATTGTGACATTTAAGTAGGTACGAGATGCCTTTGTACCATTTACCCTTAATTACAATGTTTTAAATTGCTTTTATTTGCTCTCTAGATTGTTCTTTTAAATTTAAAACTTTCAATTCTTTGAGGCGCATTTTTTCATTTTTATTAGGCGCCATACCGTTGTAACTATATTCCAACTTACCTATTGTTAAAAATTACTTAGAAACAACTTGCACTAAGGTCGGGTTGGTATTCATTAAAAACGTTGGATGGAAGGTTAGGTTTTTGATGGATAAATTAAATATATTTTGGTTGTAGTAATTGGCATTTGGCACTAGCCCCAGCATGTGTGCATGCATGCACAGTTAGTGTCCCGCTGCTAAGAGTCAAAAATCGGAACCCTTACAATTTCGTGATGTCCGTGACACACCCGAGTTAGCGGCATGTACTTGTATTTATATGATTAATGATAGGAACTACAGAATATATAAGTTTATTATTTTTGCAAGATGTAAGTAAATTATAATTTACCAGTTCTCGCATATGTTCCTTTTGATTGACATAGGAATATGATTTATTCATGATTAGTAAATATTAAATATTTTGTATCGTATGCCTATCACGTTATAGGTACGTTACTGAAATTTGTGCAGGGAAAGGTAATAGAAGTGAAACTGCAGTGGACACGAGAACGGTTATTATATGTCGTAATCGTATTGTACTAATCGCCGTATTACCCTATTTACGAAAACGGCGTTTCGTTTTGTGACTGGCCAAACTGGCCTTGAATGTTGTACATGGCTTTGCAGACATGTACAACAAACAAGGAAACTGCCAACGATGTATCCTCTTTTCACTCCATTCGCTGTTCACTTTATGGTGACCGACAAATCGTAACAGGTACGTTAGTGTAACCTCTAGCTAGTATATCTAATAGTCTCGAATAAAGAAGTTTTACATCAGAATTCTCTTAAAAAAGTAACTGCTTAAAAAAATCATTTTCATCATCATTCTTCATCCGTCCACTACTGGACATAGATCACTTCCAGTGTGCGCCTCGAGGACCTCTCGGCGAATCTCCTGCTACTCTCAACCATTTAGGACCTACTACATAAAGTTTTATTTGATGCAATCTGCTAGCGTTCTAAATACGTTGTTGTAATTTATGTCGTGTATCGAATGTACAGGGTAGGTAATTGACCGTTAAACAATATTGTTGACAGCTAAATTATACCTACCTACTTAGAGGAGTGGACTCTGAAATATGACTTGCAGGATTAGGTATCATTTAAATATTAGGATCAGATTAGCTGCGTGTCAACCTGAATTCTGATCCGGTGATGTCTGGAATTCGAGTAGGCACATAATATTTGAATCCCATTATGATTCTTGTGCTTGTACTTCTGAAAAGCAAGAATCTTACGCCAAAAATGGGTCTTATGGGTAAATATCATTTTAATTAAGTTTAGGAATTATTAAAATTATTTTCTGAGCTTTGAATGAATTTGACAGGACATTTATTTCTATGATCCAGCCATCATTAAATCTATTTGTGAAGGTGTATAAAATCCGCGATAGGTATTTAATTATTGGCTTGTAATCAAACCTAAAATAACCCACTAATATACAGAATATAGCGTTTGGTGGCCCTTCTAGTACTTTTTTGTTTCAATTTTTTTGGCGTTCATTTTTATTTGTTTCCTAAAACCGGAACGTTTGGAAACGAAACGAAAACTATTTTATAATTATTTATAAACTAGCTTTAGTCCCGAAATTATATGTAAAGGCGACCAACGCGTCAATAAATTTCTAGTTAAAGGCATGACTGTACTCATTTAATCCAATTTATTTAATTATGGAGGAGGCATATGCCCAACAGTGGACGTCCCCCGGCTGATGATGATGATATCTAGGTACTAGGTACCACCTGGGCCATATTAAAATATCGCTACTTCGTTTCGATATCGATGAGTTATGACCTATTTGTAATGTTCTAATTTTTATATTTAGTTGTACCATTTTTAAATTGGTAAATGACCCGATACGATCAGGAATGGAACTCGCTGACATAGCGCAGGCGTGAAGTGACGGCTACGTTTAGGTGTTCGGATGTCTACGGGCGTCATGGCATCAGTAGTCACTTGCCACCAGTTGATCCATGACACCTATGCAATAAAAAATCACATAAGAATTGACAGCAAATTAAACCAATTGGTGTCCTTGTAGAAAACGTATCGTCATTCAGCTGTTTTTTTTTTTATCAATTCGCGAGACTTCCATTATTGCCGCGTTAGCCTCCATCTGGCCAATACTGGACATAGTCCTCCTTAAACTAGAAGACACAAAATTCGTTGCCAACCAATAGTAGGTCATTCCGAAAAGAAAAATCATTGAATGCCAAGACGGCCGACCTCGCACCTCTCGCAACCAACTCCTACTCTATGACGCCTATTCTTAAAAAAATAAGGATTTTTTTTCAAATTTATTTTACGAAGAGAACTATTAAATAAAAGCAATACTTACGTAGGTACCACCTAGAGATAAGAATTATCTGCGTCTAGTGATTCGACATGTAGATAAACCATGAAAATATCCAGAATCCTTTAGTCGTCATTATTTAAGTCTAAGAGTCTTTTTTTCTAGACCTTGAACATGTGCAGTAAATTAGCATAAAAATCCTACATCGGGTGGCAGATCCATTGGTCACGGTTTTCAAACTGTGACGTAGCTATTTACTTGAATACGAAGTCCATTGAGCAAAGCACAAGTCTAGCCTTTACCTAAGCAGGTATTTGACATTGAAAATACAAAAACTATTGTAAAAACACTAGAATATTTTAAATTCGACCACAGTTCAAATATTCATTGCCGAATAACTAATTGTTAAAAGATTGTTGGCACAGACCCAACATTTAATGCTAGACATAATACATTAAATAATATATTAAAAGCTAATGTAGTATAAATAAGTAATGTAGTAAAATATAATAATACATTAAAAGCTAATGTAGGGGAATAACAGGGCTAAGGGACAAAATGTTTTATGACTGACCACCGTCAATTCGCTAAGGGTTCCCGAAACCCTTAGCGAATTGACGGTGGTCAGTCTCATCCGCGTCAAATCTACCCCAGGGTAACATTAGTTTTTCGGGATGTTTTTTTTTATTTTAGTACGGATTGGAATCTAGATCTGTGGCAAATTTCATTCAAACCATTTTAGTTTTTGCGGGGAAAAAGGAAAACATGCATACAAACTCTGGCATTCACATCATTTATGTTATGTTGATATGATGAACTTAAATATCAAGACCATTGTTACATTGCAACCGAATCGCGTCTGCGCGAAAAAATCTCCAGAACTTCCTCATAAATATTATGTAGACGTTTTAACTCTTCTCCGCTCCGTTGGGCCACCAGAGACAAAAATTTCACGAACGGGAAATCATAATAATTTGTGGCGGCTGTGTCGGCCCAAATCGGCTTAACGGAACTTGGCACCATCTCATTAAAAATACCTCCACCACAACGACCTCCTAACGCGTTGAGAATAGCTCCGTAGGTACTCGTTGTAACATGACTGCTTATTTGCAACGATAAGTAATAAAAATTCCCGCCGCCAACAAGACTTAATTGTTACCACATATCGTTGTATGCATCCGCAGTTAAAATTCTTTTGAATAACGAACTGTTGTATTCATAAAGGCTTGACGGTTAAAGGTGACCCGCCAGACGATAACGGTTGTGAGGCACTCGCTTGTTCATGAGGTGAACCAACTTGCTAATGATAAACGGATCAGAATTTATATTGAAATTTTCCTGTATTTACTAAGAGGTATGGCACTGCATTGGGCCAGCACAACCGGAGAGGTACTTCTCGATAACATGATGCCGCAGCTGGTAGCCCATTGGGTGGGCTTAGGTGAAGGAGCTAGGCCCAGAAATCGAGAATGTCTCTACAAATTTGGCTGATATATTATTTTTACATTTCCGTACTTATATGCGAGCGAGGTTCATATACATAGAGAAAAAATGGAAATATTTTACGCAACTTGGGGGGGATGGGGTCCCACTGCCGTCACCCCTCTTTTATATGGAATACTACCATTAATAATGTTATTAGAGGTAGTACTCCATTCACAAAATAATAATACATCATTATATATAAAATACTAGCAGTTGCAAAAATTCATTGATTTACAAAAATATAAAGAGTGTCGAGACAGATCGTTGTCAATAATTTCTGCAGCTAAATAAGGATTTACTTGGACATTATTTTCATATATTGGCTACATAATCGAAGTCGTAAGTATGTATCCTAAGTTCATCACTGATAATGTAGGATTCTAGTGGTATAAGAATTTTTCAAATCGTATTTTCGTAGCTTATTCAATGCAAACAAGCAGAGAAACGAACAAACAGTCGAGTGTCACTTTTATAACACTAGGATATACACGTACTTGCCAAATTTCAAACAAACAGTACCCGTAATATCAGAATAAGACTTCTGTGGTATACAGACGGACATGACGAAACAAGTGGATTCAGTTTTTTTGCCATTTGGCCACGGAGCCCCAAAGATGTCTCTTTTGCACATTTTAATGTTATCACAATGTTACTGCTCAACAGATTATAAAACCCGAGGCCGTCTTAGTCACAACTCGCAAATTGTAACACATTAACATTGTCAAAGACGGAATGACGTGACTACACTAGGGATGTCGCCAGTCGGTAAAGTATAGTAGTATATTCTCTTCAATAATCTTTTTTTTTTTCGTGATATCGGGCACATGAAAGAAAAACAACATTACGTTCTGCTGTCTTTACGACCCACTTATTGTTGATTTGATTTGATTTGATTGACCAGTTGAGCACCGACCTGACTCTGTGAATAGTAGGCGATACTTCCGAAGCACCGAAGTTGATGAGGGGTAAAATACTCATTAAAAGAGCGCACCCATCACCGTGTCGTCCTCACCAAGTGTTGCTTTATCTGAACTAGGTTCATCGAATACAAACAGTACAATGCAATGTTATACCTTAACGATATAGGGTGGGTACACACGGGGAAAATTGCTTTGACCATGGGAAGTTACCGTTATGTTGGCATTACTCGACAAGCAATGTGTGTCACAGACTAGTTTCAGTTGTACATATTTATTTAGAATCAATGTGCAGTGATAGCCACTGTAGCGTGATGCTTCGAACTGGCATAACGCCATATAAGACCAGCAGTCGCGCTCCATAGACTGTATATTATTACGTATGAAAAAAACCGGCTCGGCGAGAGCTTGACTAGAAAAGAAAGACTGGTGCACAGTTATATTTATTATTTATATTGTATACTGGCGATCCGCCCCGGCTTCACCGGTGAATAACACGGGTCTGATCGCTACCCTAACAAATTATGTATACATTAAAAAAGCGCGGGAGTAGCACTGTCCACTATTGAAAACCGCATGAAAGTCCTCTTAAGTTTCACCGACACCACCTTGATGTCGCAAAATCCACAATTGCCTGTTTCCGGCGCACTTTGCTACCGCGTAGTTCGTCGTTATAGAAGCCACCGGCATCTGTATTTCCGAACAGATACGACCTGGGCTACAGCTCCCTTATCACAAAGGGTGGCAACATGCATGCACAGCTTCAGGTTCTGCGGGTGTCTATGGGCTTCGGTAGTTATCCACCATCTGCTCATTTGCTCCTTATCATATAAAATAAAATAATAAATATAATATTTCTGTAGATTTTGAGATAAGCTACCAGCTTTTAGGGACTTTGTGCCTTAATATGCATAGACTATATATTAAAGTTATTGACGGTTAAATCGATGCAGCCCCATGACAATTTTAACATGCGTGAGCGGGCGGAGATTTTCACATAGCTATCTATGTCACGTGAGCGAGATGTACCTCCGTGGTCGTGTCGCCTGTAGATCCCCTGCAGATGTATGACGCTACCTCTACTAAATACGCTTAACACTAAACTATAAAGTTATTTTCATCGTCTTAAGTGTTAATCATGAAGAATAGCAATACACATAAAATGCTACTGCAGTATTGTGGCCGATGTATGGTGTATTTATTGCTTATGTTATGTCTATGTTGTCCAGTCCTGCTAATGTTTTAAATGTATGTATGTTTTGGACAAAAAATACTGAACATAAGTTTACCCGAGATCCGACCATACTAGCTGTTTTACAGCTGAAACGTTGAGATAGTAAAATAATTACATAAACCGCGATTAAGACCTTTAAAATAGTTGTGTTCAGTAGTTTTAATAGTAGTGCATATCTGGGTAACAAACTGGAAATCGGAATAACGTTAAAAATAAACTTGATACTTTTTCCTGAAACATGATTTTTGCCTTGAAATAAGATTTTTCACTGTAGTTGGTACAACAGGAACAGTTAATGATTAGGTTATTATGATAATTGTGGTATATGTACTGTGAAATATCCTTTGGTAATTGGAGTAGAAAGGAATAGCCACAAGATCTGTTGTGGTTGGGTGGTCTAGAGATGGCAACATGATCCGACTTCACCGCGTATCGATTTTAACGTTGTAAGACCTATCGATTTAACTATTCGATGCATAATATAAGTAGATCTATGATTTTTGGAGTTTTAAGACACGCGACGTGAGATAAATATTACGAGTAAAATTGTTTGGAGCGGCAATCGACTTGAACACCAACATAACGCTTTACCGCGCTTACGTCTCTTGCGCATGTTTACTACGGAATTGTTTCTTCTTGAGGAGTAAACCCCGGTCGCATGATGGAGCTGACGTCGGTTTTTTGACATTTCTTGTTCTATAAGGATCATATCACACCACGTTAGCCTAGCCATATGTTAAGTGGCGTAAGAACTTGTGTTCAAGTTACTAGTCAACGAAAATATATCATCATTTTATAGATTTAAAAAATTTTATATATTTAAGATTTTTATCATGGAAGTACATATATAAACATCCATGACCTAGGCGGGATTGGAACCCGCGACCTCTGGCGTAACACGCGGGCTGACCGCCACGTTGCCAATTGATCCAGCGGGTTGTCACATGTTATGTAATTATTAAAATCGTTACATGCTTCAACAATGTTGTCTCAATGTTATTATTTTGAACTTTGTTCACTACGTCCCGGACTTTGAACGTCTCCTACGCATGTGTATATTTACATTCGTCAAGTCTTGTCTTGTGTCTGTTGCGAAATGGCGGGACTTTCTACATTTAGTTAAAATCTATATATGAATTTGTGATGAAAAAGAACATATTCCTTTTTTTTAAGAATTGCGCGAATGGAGGGATTTGAAATTTGATGTAGTTGTGAAGAATGTTTCTGAGCCGGTAGCAAATTATAGAGTGAAGAAGAGCAACAGTTCTGTATATTTATGAGCGTTGGTAGTCACGAAACGGCTTCGATTCTTCGTATGTCTCATGTCTCCCCCTATGCTAAAAAAAAATAAGCGAAATTACAACGGACACCCGCAGAACTAATAATATCGTAACAAAACTTTAACTATATTGAGCTTGTAGTCTGTCTGGTTGTACGGGCAAATAATGTAAACAACACATATAAATAAAATAAAAATGGCATTATTTGTAAGGTCACATACAAGGAAAATACATTCAGAAGAACAAAAACAAGTGTACACAATTATATTAGAGAGAGAAATACAATGAAGGAAAAGGAAACCATTGAGAGAAAAAAGCGAACAATCCTATCGCGTATTAAAATAAATATGTGCACCTTACAAAATGGTGAAAAGTCTAACAGTCCTAACACTTGATATTCAGGGACACCATTTTTTTTTCTTTTCCTTCCGGCAACGGTGTTATAGTTCTAGACAACACAACGAAGACATTTACGAGTACATAATAAAACACGAATAATACATTCACGATACAATACAATTAATACATTCATCATTTTACGATACATCATACTGTTTCATCAACGAGTCACATCACTTTATATCTTGATACAACTGCTTAATCTGCGCATGTGCATCCGCATATATATGTACTTCATGATCATCATTATCAGCCCTTAACGGTCCACTGCTGGACATAGGCCTCCCTCAATGAACGCCAAGACGACCGATATCCTGTTACTCGCATTCATCCCGGAACGGCTTCTGCACGGAGATCGTCCTCCCATCTGGTGAACGGTCGACCAATACTTCGTTTTCCTCCTCCACTCCAGAACCTTACTGGCTCATCTGCTATCTGTTCTTCTGAGTATGTGACCAGCACCTTGGCACTTCAGCAAGCCTATTCGTCGGTGATATCGGATACTTTAGTTCTCTGCCTTATGACTTCGTTACGAATTCTGTCGAACAGAGAAACACCCAACATAACACGTTCAATAGCCCGTTGAGCTACCGCAAACTTGCGAACCAGTCCAAAATTAAGAGGCCATGTTTCGGCCCCATAGGTCATCAGAGGGAACAACCCCTTGTTAGTGATAAGTTACTGGAATGTTGCCCAACCCAACTGAACCCTTCTATCGCCTTCCTTCTCGAATTTATATCTACCAAATTGCAATAGTTGCCCGAGGTAGACGTATTCGTAGTGTACTTGCCTGAGCATTATTACAATTCTCATAAATGGATTTTTTACGAATTACTGGTTTCAAGAGTTATTTTATATATTAATAATTTCTTTACACTTCTTTTTTTTTTATTTCTTTAAAATAAACACAGTAAAAAGACAATTGCAAGTATATGCCAAAAATAAGATTATACAATAATTATACATTATTCATAGGGTATAAATGTAAACTTAACACGGTATAGCAAATTAAAAATCTTAAATAATAAACTATTGAAATGTTGTAATGAAACAAAACATACTTAGGTCGATCTAAAGTTCGTGGTCTAACCTACATGGAGCTATGACATCTTTTTAAATCTACCGTCATTTGTTAGCATGTGTCATATTGATTTATTGTGCGCAGTTTCATTCCGATACTGCACAATATAAATTTTCTGTGATAATTTGTTTGAAGCAATCTGAGGCAATTTTTTTGTTTGTCAAAAATTTCAATAATGGAGAAAATTGAACACCGTGCTGACTGCACCTCAATAATAAAGGCCTATCACCAAAAGACATCCATCAAGATATGGTGAGCACTTTGGGGGAGTCTGCTCCATCGTATTCCAGTGTCAAGAAGTGGGTAGCTGAGTTTAAGCGTGGTCGGTGGGAGCATTAAAGATCACGAAAGAAAGCATCGATAAAATTTGTGTTCTCGTTCTGGGTGACCGACGTTTGTCCATTGGTAAGATAGCTGAGATAACAAACGTTAGTTATGGCCGGGTGCAAAACATAATAACGGAAGAGTTGGGGTTCCATAAGGTTTCTGCTCGCTGGGTCCCGAGGTTGCTTTCAGCTGAACAAAAACGAGTTCGATACGCAATTTCGCGCGACTGTTTGGAACTTTTTGAGACTGATCCCGAGGACTTTTTGTTTTGTTACCATGGATGAAAGCTGGGTTCACCACCATACTTCTGAATCAAAGCAACAATCCAAACAGTGGAAAAGATCAGACTCTCCTACACCGAGAAAGACTAAGGTCGTTTTGTCGACTAACAAAGTCATGGCTTCTGTTTTTTGGGATGCGAAGGGCATTATTTTTGTAGATTATTTACCGAAAGATCAAACTATAAATTCTAGTTATTATTGTAACCTTTTACGAAGAATCCGGGAAGAAAAAAAGAAAAAAGGCAAGGCAAACATTCCCGATGTTGCGTAAGAAATTTTGTTTCATCAAGACACTGCACGTGTTCACGCTTCGGTTGAAACAATGTCTGTAATCCATGTTTGTGGCTACGAATTGCTGCCCCACCCACCTTATTCGCCGGATTTAGCCCCCTCGGATTATCATTATTTCCAAATTTGAAAAAAACATTTGGGTGGCTCGAAATTTTCAACCAAAGATGAGGTGATAGTCGCAGTAAACGATTATTTCGCCGACCTTCCGGAATCTTTTTTTTTTCGAAGGGGTAGACAAGTTGCAGGTCAGGTGGAAGAAGTGTGTTGAACTAGATGGAGACTATGTCGAAAAATAAAAATAAATTTAGATCCGCTTTTCTTTCATTTTCTTGGTCGGGCTTAGAACTTTTAGATCCACCCTCGTATAAATTTGAAATTATTTATAAGAACGATATAACAAAAAGCACAGTTCAAGTAGGAGTAAAAAGGATCTAAAACTATGCACAGTAAAATATACAAGGCAGGGGATTATTTACAGTTAAACCATTTCTTTACTAACGTCGAATGTGGTGGACTCGCTTTGGCGTGGTTAGGTTGGCAACCTCTGTTCGCGTAATTATCGCATGGGAGCTGTTGCTTAGATCCCAATAGCCCATTGGGGAGGACGAGGCGAAGGAGCCGAAAGCACCTGTTCAATGTACACGTTGTGATTGTTTTTTGCGTTGCCAACCCTTCCCTAATGGGCCACCGGCTACTCAAAACGGCGGTATTATGTGGCACTACCACCTCTTTATTGCTATTATTAATATTACTCGAAGTTATTTCTTGTATCTTCTGTTTACACACATTTCTGTTAACACATAATGTAAAACACATAACCTTTTTTTTGAAGGTACTTTTATGTGCTAACAGAGAATTGAGCGTTCGTGACTAAGGCACATTAGTCGTTTGTTCGACGGCTCGTCTGTACTATGTGTATAAAGTCCGGCGAGAGGTCGTCATGAATTAGTACGCAGAGCGGTCTGTCTTTCAAATTACTGTAGGGGGTCCAAGTAATTACATGCTCATCACTCACAGACTCGAGTTCGATGGCTAAATATTTCACTAAATTTACTAGTGACTTGTTCTATGATTATATTGAAATGTCAAGCACGAGTTGGGCTCGCACACGGGTACCGTAGCGACAGGAGATACCTAACTTGACAACTTGTGAAGACGAAGATGTACGAAAGCATCGCAGCAAAAAATATAATTAGTTATCATAGTTAATTGCATCAAATCTAGTATAATTCTATGTATGTAAATACCCGTACAAAGGTGGTTTCAACACCTCATATAATAAATCTGAAGAGTTTCTTGTTCATTTGTTTTTTGGATCCGGAGTTTTTGGCGCCAATCTCTGGAGCTGCGAGTGGGATTTTAAAAATTCCTTTAGTGTGTGATAGCAACGTTCATGAGGAAAGTTATAGGCTATATACAATAACTCTTCGACCATAGTTACGCGGGTGAAATTGCAACTTATACGGTTATATACGGTAGGAAACCAACTACAAATATAACTTAGTAGTGTTTTTTTCATTATTTTTTATTGATATAATTATAAGTCAACCAGTTTTCGGATTCATACCTTTGTTCTTAATTCTTAACCAAATTTCATGATTCCATTCAACTTCTATTCGATCGGAATTATTAACCTTTAGCCAGAGACTGGCAAAATGTGAGCTGTATATTTTGATTTTTCTATAGAATAGGGAGCAAACGTGCAATCGGAGTAAAAATTGTGCATAATAGTCTACTATGTTTCGCTAATCTTGTATGGATAAGTCTCCACCTTCAGAGCTTAATCCAGCACAAAGATCAAGCCCCACGTTATCAAAGTGATAAATTATTTATTGCCCGAATATCTATAATTTAGCGCTGATAAGATAGCTGTTATCAGGGCTTGTACTGATACGACGTATCTGTAACAAGCTGATAACGGTATCTCTAGTAACAAGTAGGTGTGTGTTGGGAGAAGCCCGTCTTCCCGTTATGCATATTTATTTTTTGTATCGAAAACCAAAAGGTCAGATTGTCAGATACTGCTAAAGCTATCCTGGCGTATAAAATAATTATATAGGCTACATTGGCAATAGGCTGGTCACACATTTAGAAGAAGCGATACAGATGGGCCAGTAGGGTTCTGGAGTGGAGGCCGCGTTTTGGAAAACGAAGTGTTGGTCGACCGTTCACCAGGTGGGAAGACGATCACCGTGCAGTAGCCGGTCCGGGATGGATGCGAGTAGCGGGAGATCGGTTGTCTTGGCTTTCATTGAAAGAGGCCTATGTCCAGCAGTGGACCGATAAGAGCTGATAATGATTATGATTGCTGCATTGTAGATAAATAAGGCACGTACGGGCTCGTACTACCTAACCCGTAGCCTCTCTCAACAACGTTAAGATCATTCAAAATTTAAAATACGTCACTAAAATAAAAAATAACTTTATAAGAAATTCATACAAAAGTGTAATGTACGCGACTGTATCGCGAGTCTTCGAGTTTATCCAGCTCTCCCTTGTACAACGAAGACAACGACCGGCCTCTCATGATAACCACCGCAAAGTGACAGCTATGCTGCCGCGATTCCTTCAGTTCGTCAGTATGACCAATGACACATTGAAGTGAAGGAGAGCAACATGTGTGTATGACATTTGAGAGCAAAGGAGCAATTTGAGCATTTAGATGATGACTGGTGCCCATAAGCGTCCTCACTGTTGTTGCCCCCCTACTGCCATCGATCACTGGAAAGTCGATACGCATGAAACGCGTAGCAGGCACTGCGGCGATATCATGGCATAAGGCGGGGAAGTCCCCGCGCCTTCCCAATTCTGCAGCAGTGCAGTTACTTACAGATTCTGTTCATAGCGTTTCCAATACACATAACAATAAGAGGAGCCCTCGTACAGTCGCACAATCAGCCATGAGAATGCCGCACGATTAGCTGGCACTGATGCCGACTGCCGGCAATTGCTTCCAAATGGACAACAATCAACTCCAATTCCCTCAATAAACTTCGAGACGTTTCTTGGAGGCTTTCCATATCGAGATGATTCACAGACAATATTCCTATTAGTGTTGCATGTGCGTAAAATTTGTATCTTTCATATTCTTTCTCGTAAGAAATTGGTATGCACTACAATGTGTAATAAATACCATAAATACTTCTGAAAACGAATGGTGTCCACCGCCCACCCGGGGCTGTCAACAATTTGACTGTGCTAGTAAGCTGACTATTCGAGAGTGTCTTATTGTAAGATTGCACTTCTTAGGTGTTCACATAAAATTCATTGAAAATGCCACGACGGACAAATGTCAGCCCCC
>JAFELO010001635.1:255222-283931 GCA_017140195.1 Eumaeus atala
CCCCCCCCTGCATACAATCACGCTTATTGCAAAAGGATCACCATCCCACCGTTAACGAGGTCAACTTTTTGAATCCTACTGTCCTACATTCAATTAATATTATAAATGCGACCGTTTATATTTATGATATTCTTCCTCGCAAAACCGGTATGCACAGACGGTTAGATGGTACTTATGATGTTGTATTGCCATATAGTTACATGTCGCAGTCGAAGTGTATAAATCGCCGTATTTCATTACGGCTAGTAACAAAAACAGGGCCGTTTTGTTTTGTTGCGGGCTAATGATTAGCCGGACTGAATGCGGCTGAGTGAAATTGCACCAGAAAGTGTTCGGCGTTATAAGTTACTTGATAAGGCTATCCATGTTCAAGTAGAGTAGATCATTATCCGCATCCTTGACAAATTTTAGTTTCTATTTTTAACACTCGCGGCATTGTTTCACATGACAGCAACAATGACGTCGATAATCGAATACAGAGAAAAAACAATGGCTAGATTGATCAGAAGGAATAGGCGGGGAGTGTAGCTCCCGACTATGCTTTCGTGAACGTCTCGCAACGAGAAGCTAATCGTTGGCACGTCACAAATCAAAACGGCACTGTTTTTATAAAATGGTTAGCCGTAGTGTAATACGGCGATTTATGCAATACGACTAAGACATATATAATTGCCAAGTGTCATGACGACATAATAACTAGAAGTGCGTGTAATTCCCGACCCTTAAATTTTCTTATAAAGTTTTTTGCAGTTCTACCTAATGAACGCATTTTATAAAGTTACTTGTATTGTTGGTACTCATCTCTATCACATCGTCGACTATCGCAGTTTACGACGGACTATTAATAGTTTATTTAAATACTAGCAGTCCCGTACCGACTTCTCGCGGATATTTCACGAAATACTCGTATGGCAAAAAGTCTTGATTTACAAGAACATAAAAGTTAGTAATTCGCGATATTGATGACTCAATATCATGGTAATGACAAGGATTTTTTTGACATTTAAATTTATGACAGAACAACTTCTGCCGGGACAGCAAGTTGTCAATAATTTCTGCAGCGAAATAAGAATGCACGGAGATATATTTTCACAACTTCGGTTACGGTTACCTTATCGAAGTTTCATAATGAACGAAGCGTGTTAGAAAATGTTATATAGTCTATGTTCACCACAAATAATGCCCTCGTAGGATTCTAATAGTAAAAGATTTTTTCTAATCGGTCCTGTAGTTTCGGTCGGTCAAAAGTTTCCTCTCTATAATATTAGTATAGAAGTATAGATACTAGACTATATATATATATATATATATAGTATATATATATATATATATATATATATATATATATAGACAGCGACAAAGATTTTGACACATTCGTTCATGACGGTAATTCTGTCTCATACCACAAAAAATCTAAAGAAACGCGATAAAATCCGTTAAGACACAACATTGAATAACATTCGCGTAAATATACGAAAATAATATATAATGATATCTGTAGGAGCGACATGGATCTGAACACTAAAACTACACAATAATAATAATTTCCCACCCCTAGGAGAGAGTATTCATTGTAATGCCGAGAATTAAGTACCCTCCAAATATGATGATGATGATAATGATTATATTATACATATATTTTTTGACTTGAATTTATGCTGTGGAAGCAAAGGGAAGCCCAATACAGCTTCATCGGATTGCTATGAGTGCTGGTCTAGCGAAGTGCCCGAAAGGACCATCCTCCCCGACTGACGTCGAGGCAGCTCGCGCGCGGCAGATGAGATGGCCTCGGCGCTTGCGTGAACGTTTGGCTCACAAGGAGGATCATGATCGGGAGAGCCGTCCCCCTTCACGTTCTGACGGGTGAAGACAATCGCGCACGATTGTGTCATAATACCGGAGCGGTACGGCGGTATTATTTGAGCTAGGCAAATCGCGGATAGTATTGTGGACCTCATGTGAATTAATTATGTTTTATAGCATAGGCGGAAAAGGACCAAGAGGCGCCTCCTACGCCTCCCCCGGTACCTCCAGGTAGTGCGATGCTGAATTGGCTCTGCACGGCTGGAGAGGTAACTCGCACACATGATACCGTCGTGAGGCGGCAACTACGTGGCTTATCACGTTTCGTGCGGTTTGTGAGTAACCAGAATTGTTAAAAGGCTCGCTCCGATTTCACGTCTTTCGCCTATAGTAAAAAAAAATCCCTGAATAGTAAAAAATAAACTGTTGACTCCCAACGTGCAACTGCGGTTTACTCGTTTAAGAACAAATATGGTAAGTGATGCTGAAATACTGCATACGAAGTGAATGCAAATATTTGATCATACTGCCAACCCCATTAGGGATTAGACACGATGCGTGTGTTTATATAAATCATCTCATAAATAGGAGTAAACTTCAAAAATAATAACTCTGTTGATACCCCACGCAGAGTATTTGCCCTTGAGTAAAACGCACACTGATTGGTGGGAGCGTGGCGCGTTATCGACGGCAGAGACATGGTGTCATGTGGGCAACGAACTTTGGATTATAATAATATAACGATTAAGTCCATTGCACGATCGAAAGTCTCGGCGGTGACCGTGACCGCTCATAATGAGAAGTGATAAACATTGAATAACGGAATACACGTCTGTGACAACACTGGTCTTTGTAATTAATTATGAGATATATCCATACCGTGCGTGTTCGTCCGCGAGGGAGTCGTGCGTATATTTAGAAAAAAAAAAATACATTTTTATCTACAGAAAACTAAGATTTTAGTATTTGAAAGGGAAGTAACCAGAACACACGTATGAAGTATGGTCGATGATGTAGCGGTGGAACAAGCGAATGTATTTCTATATCTCGGTTGTGTGTTTAGCAGGGATGGAAGGTACACCGCAGACGTTTAAAGAAGAGTGTGTGCAGGGAACAGAGTGAATGGGACGTTAGGGAAATTGCTTAAAAGCACGGTTTTAAGCCAATGTGACCGTCTTGCTCTGCATAATTACGTGCTAGTCCCAACGTTACTGTGTGGAAGTGAGAGTTGGGTATGTCAGAAAAGGCATGAAAGTAGAATTAACGCGGTCGATATGAAGTAGTTGCGAAAAATATGCGTCGTAACCCGACCGCGTTCGTTAGGAATGAATGAAAGTATCGGTTTTAAATGAAGAAGGGTATGCTCCGATGGTTCGGACATGTAGAAAGAATGATGGATGTAAGGTTAACGAAACAGATATACAATGCGAATGTGGAAGGATGTGGGTACCGGGGAAGACCCAGACCAACATACCACGATCAAATTACTCTGTCCGAAGGTGGTGTTCGGAGTCTTCGCAACCGGCGTGTTTGTATGAAGAGAGTTATTAAAGTGGAGGAGGCAAGGCAGGTTTCTATGTAAGGATCGTGACATATGGCGCTCCGTTCTCTGCCTACCCCGTTAGGGAACTGGTGTGATGTTGTGTACATTTTTACCTACATAACTAGCTGTGCTCTAACCCGCATCTTTACCCGTGTAAAATCTGAGCCAATTTTTCGCTATAAAAACGTATTTATATGATATTATTATATTTTATAATATTATTTATTTATTCGGAACGAAGTCATAAGGCAGAGAATTAAAGTATCCGATATCACGCGACGGATAAGCTCGCTGAAGTGGTTAATATGCTGGTCACACTCAGAAGAACAGATGGCAGATGGGCCAGTAAGGTTCCGAAGTGGAGGTCGCGTTTAGGAAAACGAAGTGTTGGCCGACCGTACCTTTCAATCATTCGAAGATAATTAAAGGACCGTTATCACGTGAAATGGGGCATATCGTCTGTAATAGACTTAAGGCTACAGACAACAAAATTTTACTCATATTTTATTCATGCGGTCCTTATATCGTTGTTAAGGAGTAAACTCTAATAATGCAAATGTTACCCGTTACGTAAAGGACTCTTCCTGTTCACGATAAGGATGTATGAATGTCCCCGAAGGTATATTGTCATTCCTGCCCACTCGAGCAATAACGGTTGTGTCTCGGAGGAGGTGCGGAATGCGGCAGCGAAATTAATTACTGGAAGCGTCGAGTACTGCGCGATATTGCAAGTGAGTTTTAATGGTAAACTGTGCTGTACTGAATCAGCATCTGGCCGGCGACACCGGTTGCCTTTAGCTCGTGTAATTCGCTTTTGCGTATCGTGTCATAGAGATAACATAGATACAGAAAAAAACTCAGCCCAAAACGGGGCCCTTCTAAATCGAAAAATGCAGCGCAAATGTGGTCCTCTCTTTTCATTTATTTCTCTCTGCGCATGCGCGATTAAATAGACAAAGGTATACAGAACTAATGCGTTCTCATCCCCCTTCTCTATTAACCAAGACTAGATGTCATATAACTGAATATGATGGCATCCCTTCTCTATCTATATTATCTCGATGTGCTATAGTATGGTTGAGTAGAAGGAGAGAGAGTTACGTTTCATGTATTACTGTAAATACAAGAGATGTGCGATAAGTTAGTGATGATAGAAAGAGAGAGACGTACGTTTCAAATATTACTGCAATCGCAAGAGAGGTGCGATGAGTTAGAGATGATAGAAAGGGTTGACAGAACACTATAGGCATTAATAGTTTGTGGGTATTTGTTCTTGGAAGGCGCTATCGATTATCGTGGCGATAATCTGGCTTCATAATTACAACGACTGCCGTTTATTAGACACGCGATTGTTGGTAGGTACAGCGGTTAGAATTAGGGTTGGGCTCTAGGGACTTTTGCCGACAAGGGCATGTCAGTACCATCAATAACATAATCAATCATACCCTAAACAATAAGTCGCTTACAATAATTCTTACATACTTAAGAAAGATTTATCAAATTGGTATATTGATTTCTAACCAAGCTTTTCTATACTAACGTCATAAAGAGGAAATATTGATTGTTTGTTTGGGTTGAATAGGCTCCGAAAATACTGGACTGATATAATAAAAAAAAACACTTTAATAAAACATTCTGATATTATGTAAACTTAGATAATGTAACCAAAATGTGAATAAAATATCAAAATGAAACCTTAATTAGAGAAATTATTGACAACTAGCGGTCCCGACAGATTTTGTTCGGTCACAAATCGAATATTTTGTTGAAATATCCGTGCGAAGCCGGGACGTACTGGTAGTTGATTATAAATAATGTCTCACAATACGTGTTTCTTTTTGTGGTGATTTGCTCCTACAGAATCTTTTAAAGGAAGTCCGGTTCGCTCTTTTTCATTATTGTGAAAATGCTGTTCAGCCCTAGACTAAGTCTGAGGTTCAAGTACTTCCTACGTATTAACGTTTTGGTATTTTTTTTTTGCAGGCGTCGGCCTCATCACCCGCAAGGCGGCCAACGCGGTCACCCCCACGGTGGAGCTGCGTCAGGACGGCGACACCTACAACCTGGTCACCTCGTCCACCTTCAAGACGACAGAGATGAAGTTCAAGCCCGGCGAGGAGTTCGACGAGGAGCGAGCTGATGGTGCCAAGGTAATGTTTTCGGACTTTACTACGAAACAATTTTTGAAGTAATACTTATTTTGGCACGTTTAAAATGATGTAAGTAATTTTTACAATGCACGAGCAAGTTAGCTACAGTCAAATTTTAAAAGTTGCCAACAAATTAGAATTAAGAAACGAGCAGTTGTAGCCTTTTGATGACTATCGAATAAAAAAACTTGAATTGTGACCGGTCAAGCGTAACGCTTCATCGCGCTCACGTGTCTTGTGCTCCCTTCGTCGAGTCATGGTCGTTGAGTAATCTCCAATAGCGTGTCTGCACGCAGAGTTCACGATCATATTTACACGTTTAATTTAACCTGTGAATACTTGAATCTGAATTCTTTAAGTTCCGAACACAAATCGTCTACAGTATATGATACTGCCGAATTTAACCGACCTCAAAAAAGGAAGTCATTGATTCGACACGTTTGTATGTAATATTAACAGAATTGCAATTAAATAGCAAATATATAAGATTCTATAGGTGTACTCATGGTTATCCACGTGTAACACTGCCGATCATCTTTTTTATTTCTATACAATTAACTTCAATTTACGGAACAGTGAATACAAATCCAAATCGGTTTTAAACTAACGCGAATTTTTTTTGCGAAATATTTTGCGTAAAAAAGGGAATGTTAGATATTTTCTGTTGGCATCGATAGTAACTTAAAAATTTGTTTAAACAAAATCGATTCCGGTTAGTTTCCATTAAAATATTTTTGCTGTTACGGATATTCCTCCACAGGCGGAGTCGACTCGCGCTTGAGCGATGTCACTGGAATGTAAACTTCACGTAACAATGTTCCCAAGCTCCATGCATTCCACGAAACTTTACAACAAGCATCGCTGCTTGTTTATTTTCCCGTCTGCTGATGATGTATGGCCTTGGAATGTTTGTATGTGTTTATACGTGTATACAATATACATATTACGTTTATGTATGCTGCGTTGCAGTCTGATTGGGACCAAACGACTGAGGAGGTGGCACTCGCACATGACATCGTCTTGAAAGTGGTGGCTATGTGGTCACGTTATTACGTGAGGTTTGAAAGTAGCCTGTGGCGATTAAGGGATGCCGTGAGAGATCTTAATGGGCGTCGGTAGTCACCAGATGTAATAAACTGCTCGTTTGTCTTTCTGTAATGTAACATAAGGTAAGATATTCTACTCGTAAACATGAGTATTACAAAATTTGATGACTTAAAATTGAAGTACATTCATGTTTTGCCGGTTACAACATACAAATTTCATAATTTAAATACATTCAATTTGTTAACTATAAAAATCTTTAAATTACAGTTTAGTTCATTATAATTCATGATTAAACAAGTCACCAATATCATAAAGAACTCTATCTAATAAGAAATTCATGAATTTTTTCTTAAGGAACATTGCCGTTTTAAGGATATAAAAAGAAGGAAGAGTTAATATAATGTGAAAAAGGTGATTCGATTTTCTCCTCTGTTGCCTCCGTTCGCTACTCACAAATGCGACCGCATCATTTTAGCGAGAAGTACTTCCCCGGTCGTGCCGAATCACAATTTAGATGCAATGCACATAATATCTAGAACAATAATAACACATTTCTGAATTATCACACCACGTTAGCCTAGCCCTGTAATAAGTACCGTAAGGACTTTATTTACAGGTACTAAATAACCGAAATATATTTAATATTTTTTTAAATGAATAAATTTCATATTATTAACATTTTTATTATAGAAATACATATATGAACATCCATGACGTAAGTGGGATTAGAACCCTCGAACTCCGGCGTAACAAGCGGGCTAACCGCCACGACACCAACGCCAAGCCGGTCGGCATTGCATACTTTTTTTTCTTCATTTATATTATAGAGACAAAAGAGTAATCGGAGCCTTTTTACGACTGCCGACGCCCAAGAACGTCCGCATAATTATTATACTAGTTCCAGCTGACTTATATTCTGTAATATATTTTCCAGGTGAAGTCGGTGTGCACGCTGGACGGCAACACGCTGAAGCAGGTGCAGAGAGCAGCCGACGGTCTAGAGGTCAGCTACGTCAGAGAGTTCGGCCCCGAGGAGATGAAGGCTGTAAGTATTTTTTGCTTGCCGTTGCACAGCCTGAGGAAAAGGCGTCAAGTGCAAGCCGGACCAGCACACGGATGCTGCTTACCAACACACACACGCATGCATATTGGGTGTCCGTCGCAATCTTAACGTATCATTATTGTCTGCAACTACTTATCTTCGCAACTACTTATATTCGCGTGTTGCGTCACATTTTCGCATCCCGCCTAGATCATGGATGTTTATGTATGTATTATATGTATTTATATAATAAAAATATTAAATATACTTCCGTTGTCCAGTACCTGTAACACAAGCCCCTTACGGTATTTAGCACAGGACTAAGCTAACGTGGTGTGATAAGTCCACAGACATTATTATTATATTATTTATGCGCAAACAGTATTATAATACGACTGTGCGCGCTTAAGAAGTCGCGCGACCTACATTCATTGTCCGCTCGTGGTCTACTGGTAAGCATATTCCAGCACAGTTGTGAGGGTCCCGGGTCGGACCCAAGGGTTATTGGGATTTTTCTTTTTCTAATGACAGTCCGAATTCTGAAACACTCCCTTGCCTCGGGGGGCCGTCGGTCCTGCGCCTAGTTTCTCTTCGGTCGTGTCGGACTGCCGTCCCGTCGAAACGGGAGAATGAGGGAACAAGGAATGCACTCGTGTGTGCGCGCAGACACTTGTGCACTATAATGTCTTGTGTCTATGGAGATAGCCCTGGCCGATATTCGACTAGGACGAATTGTTTTTATTCATTAGGAATATTTATTTTCAGGTGATGACTGCCAAAGACGTCACCTGCACCCGTCTGTACAAAGTGCAATAACTACTGGAAGACTGCTGGGCGGTGCCCCTTTTTATATCCTATCTTATTTTATATTATTAGCACAACCTTTTTTCATATTGTTTAGGTTTACATTAAAGAATGTTTGCGAAGAAATTGGTCTCGGTTCCTTGAAATTATACACTAAGGTTTATGAAACATAAACATTTTTTTTTAAGTTTGCTTGTGCATATTTAAATAAATAGTTTTTTAATATTTTACTTTTATTTTGAATATAGTATACTTAATATGATTACATATAATCAAATAAATCGTTTTCCAATTATGTCGTGAAAATTACATCATCGCTTCTTGTCAAAAAATGTAATAACTCTGCAGTTACGGTATAAATATCATAATTTATATCATCCATTATACAAATCTTGATTGTAATGGTCCACACAAAGTGAACACGAATGGTGTTACCTTCGTCTGCTGAACTCAGCTGACGCACCGTCGCGACGCGCCGGCTCGAGATGGTTCCCTAGATGAGCTAGAGGACCTAACTCACTCAGGACCTAACCCGCCTATCGGCGGTGATGTTCCTTCACCTGCTAATATGAAGCACAGGCTAAATATTATAGAATGTGCGACATGGGAGCAAAGTTACTATTTCTGTAGGAGGCAATGAAACAACAAACAATTTATCATCACCAGCAGCAACCAGAAGTTCCTGTGCTGGACGTATGTCTGATCTTAGAGGAAGGTGCAGATCTCCCCCTCTCCATAGGTATTGGTCACAAGATGCTTGCATTTTTATAGCATACGATGCAAACGAGCAGTTGTAAGTGTTCACCAATTTCTATATAAGTCCGCAACACCAGAAGACTCGCAGATGCGTTGCCGGCCTTTTAGAGATAAATTGGTTCTTTTCTTAAAGATCCTTAAATCGTGTATCCCTAAGAAATTGCCGAGCGTGGGGTAGAGGCAGTAATTGGCGAAATAGGCGATTAGGGTTACCAATAGCACCTCACAAATGCGAAGCACTATTTCTCCTCAATCTACTTAGAAATAGGGAGCCCCCCAGTTTGAGTATCCAGGTAGGTGATCAGTGGTACAAGTCAGCCGTTACATGAAGTACGTAGGACTTAGGACTAACTCTCGATAGTCACTGGGGCTTTGACTCCTCAAATATACTTTAGTAACTTTAGTCGCCTTGTCCCCCCAGATCGAGAAGGTAGTAGGTGCCATGCATAGACTGCTGCCAAATCTCGGGGGACCAAGTGAAGTTCACCGTCTCTACGCGGGTATTGTCCGATCGAAGACTCACAGGCGTGCGACACTGTCGAACAAAGGTTTATAGCTTACAGCGAAGAATAGCCAGCCATTCGCATAGTACGGGGCTATCGCACCATATCTTTTGGGGCGGCGACAATGTTGGCGCGCTTACCTCCCTTAGATATTTTGGCACAAATGGATGTAGAGTTCGCGCAATCCACCCAGATAATGAAGATGCTCATCCGAACGCGATCAAACAGGAGCACGACAGGGCCTTGGTGGCGTAGCGTGCTCGACTCTGTGAAGAGCCTTATGCACGTAAAAGAGTCGTCAAAGCAATTTTGCTGGCCTTTGAGGTTTGGATGAGGCGAGTTTAGAAAGGGGCGAGTAACACGGGAGCTTCTGATATTTTTTATGGAAGATTGGACGAGAAGCGATCGCAAGATGTCGTTATTGTGAGTTGAACCAGGATGCTGCTCAACATACGCTCCAAGCATGTCCTGCTTGGGAGCCTCCCAAGCAGGACATGCTTGGAGCGCAAAATTTTGATTAGCGAAATAGGAAAGAATCTTGCCTTGCCTGCGGTGGTGACAGCTATGCTTGGCAGGGATACTGCATGGAGGGCTGTAGTTACGTTCTGTGAGACCGTCATGGTCCGGAAGGAAACGGCAGAACGGGAGCAGGAAAGGGCCGATCCAGCCTATCAGGCACGTCGATGCCGTATCGTCAATCGTCCAGTTCCAGCAGCCCCAACGCCCAGGGCTTTATAAATTGGGCTCGTCCATGGTCCACTGCTGTGCAGATGGGGATTACTGTAGACAGCTTAGTGACCCGGTTAAGAAATAGGAAAGGGGAGGATATCGAGGGCAATCATGCGCCTGCGGATGAGTTCTGCATTATGAGCGGAACCTAGCATAGAGGCAGCGGATGTCGTTCGAATCGAGTTCCCGCAGCCCCTCCGTGGTGCCGATGCACGACTATCGCAGGGGCTTTAGTAGGTAAAAATCCCACATAGCCCAGTTGCTATTCCCCAAGCGCTGGGTATCTTTTTGAAGATTTCCCCTGCGTTACAGAAAATAAGCTGATCCCATAAAGTAGTGCCTGGGAAAAAAACGCGCTTTAAACGCACGCCGCTCTACGTTGATTACGGTCAAATGTAATGAGCTGATACTGCGGGGCTCCAGCCCAAATGTGGCTGAGCAGTACTCCATGCGCGGTCGGATCGTCGTCGGAATAAAGATGCAAGCATAGCCTGATGTACAATTACTCAGTAAAACATACGACATTAATGTACTTAACATTTCATTAACTGTATCCACATCCTTCTGCTTTGAAAAGTATGCAAGAGCAATTATTAAAAGTCTAGCATCTTCAGGTGACTGTAATCAAATGTTTCAAGTGTCACAGATATAAAGTGATGGAACAAATTTAAAGATTTAATGTCTTCCCAGCCATTTTCGAAAACACAAGTACAACAATCATAATTAGGCTTTTCAGTAAAAAAACCAATCTCCATAGGTTGCGTTTGGCCACTTTTACTTTTAATTGTAATTTCTCCCCCTTTAAAGTTAGTGAGTTAAGTCATAGGCATACCTAATTATTTCTGAGCTTAGTATTATTGCATTAGTTTGAGTACAATCCTAAATTTTATCCGAAGAAAAGACAACCTTAGATCTATACATATTGACATATGAAACATCTATATGTTGCATCAAGACCCCTTTCTCAAACCATTCCGGATCAAATTTATCTATTTTAATTTTACCCAGAAGATAATCCAAAGGCAATCTCCATTTACTTTTCTATTAAGAAAATTCTTGACACTGGCTAGAGCCTTAGGCTGATTTTAGTCTCACGCTCACCGTCAGCGCTCATAGCTCAGCTCGTTGTCAGCGCTGAGGCTCAGCGTGACTCGTTTTAGTATCGTACTGACCGCCTTACCATACAGATGACGACAAAATGCGGAGTGTAGTAATTAATGCTGCTTTGTACTATGTATCCCAAAAAAATAAAAACCGGCGACGACGAAGACTCCATGTTCATCCATTGATTGAGCAGAGAGCCGTTGCAGGAGAGTTTGCCTTGTTATATGGCACTTTGAGGGTTGACGAAAGTAAATTCTTTAATTACTTTCGAATGTCAACTAGAAATTTTGACGAACTTCTGGCAAAAATACAGGATGAGCTGGTCCATTGCTTACGAATCGTGCCTGTACCACCGATTGAACGACTAATGGTGACTTTAAGGTAAGAAAAAACATATTTACTCGTTTTGTAATTATGTGTAATCATGGCAAAGTATAGGTAAGAAAACGACACATGTATTTATTATTGTTATGTTTCATATTATAGGTAAGACAAAAAAATAACATAAACGACATATTATTAGTAATTAAACATAATATAATTATTCATCAGTACGTCTAGCTGTTTCATAACCAGAGTAACCTGGAGTCTGATAATTGTATGACGATGCATACGTGTCGAGTGTAGGCCTTGCGTCATTGGAGTAAGAGCTATTTCATCTGTTGAAATTTCGAATATCCATGGCTTCGCGCAGAACTCTCGATCTAAACTCTAGCTTTTGTCCTATATCAAAAAATTTTAAAATTGGACGTAAAGAAGCGAAAAAAGCCAGGTCGTCAACAGCATGGTCTGGTGTTTGATTACTTAATAAAGTTAATAATTATTTTTCAAATAGAGAACTTTCTGAATTTGTTTTCGGGGGGTTTCATTTTTTCTTTTTCAGCCAAGGTTTTTGTGATGATGCTGAATCAACACCACGGTCATTCTGCTCACCCTCTTGAGTATTTTCTGAAGATACCATACTATCCAATGTATTATCTATATTTACTGAGGGTGAGGGAAGGGATGGGGAGGGTATGATTTCATTCAGTGATTCATCAACAGTTGAGAATGCTGTTAGAGCTAGGAAGCTTAATTCCTCATAATATATGTAATTTTGTATTTTTTTGCAGCACTTCCTGAAGGCGTTTTATTTATTGCGTTCTTTGTTCTAAAATATGCATCCCTGGCTGTTTTCCATCTCTGTTGAACTAGATTTGCTGAAATAATAAAAACTTTTTATTTTCAGATTTCTTGCTACGGGTCGAACATATACAGATTTGCAGTATTCATTTAGGATGGGAATCGCAACAATCAGTAAGATCGTGGACAAAGTGTGTAAAGTAATATGGGAAACGCTACACAATGAATGCATACCATCAAATACACCTGATACGTGGCAAAATATTGCTAACGATTTTCTACAAAAGACCAGCTTTCCAAATTGCATCGGAGCTATTGATGGCAAGCACATACGAATCGTAAATCCAACCGGTGGTGGATCAATACTCTACAACTATAAAAAATTTTACTCCACAGTTCTGCTAGCTATGTGCGATGGAGATTATTGTTTTACGTATGTAAACATTGGAATATATGGGAAAAACTCGGACTCTTCTATTTTCCAAAAAAAGTATTCTATACAGGAGCCTTGAACAAAACACTTTAAACATTCCAGGACCGAAGCCACTGCCAGGAACAAATACTCATGTAGTTGTGTAATTGTGGGTGACGGTGCTTTTGAAATATTAAATAAAATTCTGAAGCTATATGCACGATCCAGTATGACCCACAAGAAAAAAAAAATTTAATTATAGACAGCCGGAGTAGACGATACATAGAATCAACATTTGGTATAATGTCGAACAAGTTCAGAGTGTTTCATACGCCTATTAATGTGAGTTTTGATGTTACAAAGAATATAGTTAAAGCATGCTGCGTATTGCATAACTTTATAAGAATACGCGATGGTTATTGTATTAAAGACAATTTAAAATTGCCGGTATGGTAGACTTGCCAGCTGTACCTACAAACAGGTCTGGCACGCTCTGCGAGAGCATTTAGCCGAGTACTTTGTGAGCCCTATTGGAAGCGTACCCTGGCAAGATTCGTGTATATTTTAACTTGAAATGTGTATATTTGAAATTAAAATAAGAAAGTAAACATACCAAGCTGTTGTTTTTCTTCTCCTGAAGTATTTTCGAACAATGTGTCCACAATATCCTCCCAGGCTTTGTTTCTTGCATCTTTATTTTTGTAGAGTGGATCCGATGCATCCCACAATTTCTTCCTCAGGCGTACCTCATCGACAACTCGACTTGTATCCACTTCGCGATTCGCCATGACTATTCGCGCTGACGACGTCCACTCCGCTTGACACTAAAACGTTCACTGAACGCAGAGGCGCTCGTGCGATCGTCAGCGCCGACGCGTAGCTATCACCGCGCGCGCTGATAGCTACGCGTCACCAAAAAACGCTTCCTAAAAGTTCATATATTTCGGCCATCAGCGCTGACGGTGCGCGTGCCGTTGGCGTGAGACTAAAATCAGCCTAAAAATATCCTTTGTCGTTTTTCCACGGTTTCAAAACACTACTAACAGCCTCTGCTTGGCATCAGAATCTTCGGTGTCGGAATGTCGAGTAATGGTAAGTTCCGCGGTCACTTGGAAGTAAAAGCTAAATTGGCCTTGCAGAAGCCAGGCATGCTCGGTAGGGCAAAGCAGTGGTAGGGCGAACATACCAAGACATACCTTGGAAGCATTTGCTATGGGTCACCTGTGTGGGCAGAAAGGGCAACCATAGACGCGGCGCGACGTAAATTGATCCAAAGTCAAAGACTTGCTTTAATATTTATGTGTAAAGCCTACCGCGCCGTTAGCACGGAGGCCCTAACCGTTGCTGCCGGAGTAACGCCAGTAGACTTAGAAATACAACGCCGCGCAGCCATGTAATTATCACTCAAAGAATCTCTCCAACCGTGATTTTATAACACCAAAAGGTAGACATAAAAGAAACAGGCTGTTTAGCCCAATAGAAATCAGTACTCAAAACCTAGTTAACGAATGGCAGGAATTTACATATTTTTTCCCGTGAGTGCGCTACCGCTTATCGTAACACTGGCTAGAAATCGATCACTGCGTCGCACAATTCCTTACCGACCGCGGCACCTTTAAAAGCAAACTTTTTGGCTTTAAACTAGTGGGTTCACCTGTCTGTGATTGCTCCACAGAAGCTAACGAATACGAACAAACAGCACATCACATGATTTTGGAAGTGCAGTCTTTGGCATAGTGAGAGTGAACCATGATGTTTGACAGTATCCATACTGTTAACGGCGTAATTTACCACGGCGATCTTGTGGATAGTGTGGGTTCCGTGCTTTCAAACGTTTTTGCCAAACCTATTACTGGAAAAATACAATTTTAACGGACGGCAGCAGTAGAATTCGGTCCCTAGATCCCGGTATTTTCTCTAGTTCTGGCCACGGTAGCGGTGGAACAAGGAGTGCTAAGAATCTCCGGGCTACGGAGCGCTACCATCGACTTGACCTGGCTACGTATAACGGACGAACGCTCAGACTAGATAACCACTTCGTTGAGCTGGAGGTGGAACTGGAAAAAATCTGATGGCACGTTTTGGAGCTATGTGAAATCCGAAGTAAACGCGAGGACACCATAACTCTGTCACCAGTTCACCTATTCCACTTCAGGGAAGACGACACTCCATCACAAGGCGGCGTGGGATTCCTCGTGAATAAGTCCCTCGTAGACAACAAAATCGAAATCTCTAGTGTATCGCGTATTGTGGCGTATCTCATCCCTAAACTCAATAAGAGGTATCAGTTAAAAGTAAAGAAACCTTTAAGTAATACAAGTAAACGCACCAACCTCAACGCATTCCGATGACGACGTGGAGACAACCTATGAGGATATCCCAAAGGCCTTACACAATACCTATAAGGCCCACTTCAATGTTATTATGGGAGACTTTAATTCCAAAGTGGGAGTACGAAATGGTGTCGCATCGAGTCTGGCACCACAAAAATACATGGAATCAAAATCGCAGGGGGCAAATGCTGGTAAATTTCCTCGAGAAAGGGGGCCTCATCTTAATGGACACTTATTTTAAGAAGAAGCTCCTTAGGAAGTAGAGCCCCGATACTGTGACAAAGAACGAGATTGACTTTGTTATGATGGACCGAAAGCATATATTTAGGGATGCCTCCGTGATCAACAGGTTTAAAACCGGAAGTGATCAACGATTGGTTAGAGGCTCTCTGATTATATGCTTTCGATGCGAGTGTTTCCGATTAGTACAGTCAAACTCCGACCTAACTTCCGACGAACCATGTTAGGTTCCTAAAAATTCCAACTGGAATTAAAAAACCGACACTAGATATATAGGAAACTACAATGACAATTGACGATGCCATGAGTGGCGTGATCGGCGGCATGCGGGGCGTGGATGAAGGATATTGTAGAAGTAAGTATACGAGCAAGAAAGCTAAACTCTCGGATGAGACGCTTAGACTTATGAGCACACGAAGACGTTACGTCTTCGTGTGCTCATAAGCTCATAAGTCCGATGTCTAGCTTCTCTCAAAGCAAATTCGCAAACTAATATGCCAATACTCTACGGGTTACCGAAGTGGTTGAGCATAATAGAGGGTAAGTTTTTTGTCTAGAACTTTGGAAAGGGTCATCTGACAAAGGTTAGGACTGATTCTAGGGTTACCGTTTCTTCTGAGCCTCAGATCGTATCTGAGATTTCGATCTCATAGCAAGTTGCATACGTCGCACGCTCATCCCGATACCCTGAACAAAGATCCCGCGTGCAAGACACACATGAAATTTGTCAGGCGATCTTACTAATGTCAGCTTGCTTGAGATTGCGCAGCTTAAAGGGGGAAATGCACCGGGGAAGGACGGAATTACAGTCGAGCCTCCTAGGGCAGGAGGCGAACCTATGTGACTAGAGGTAAAAAGGATCTTCAGTTTATCCTTCAGCGGGGCGAACCTTCTAAGGCATGGCTTGGAAGTGACTTTGTTTTGTTTTTTGAAAAGAGTGACAAATCACTTCTTCAGAATTACAGACCAATTTCACTTCGTGGCCATATTTACAAGTTGTTCTCAAGAGTCTAGACGAATCGTCTCACCACAGAGCTTGGCGAATTCCAGCCACTGGAGCATGCTGGGTTTCACAGAATATTTAGCACCATGGACCTCATTTCACCATAAGACGAGTTGTACAAAAGACACATAAGTACAATCCGCCGCTGTGCCTTGCCTTTTTTCTATGAAAAAGCTTTTAACTTTGTCGAAACCTGTCGAAATCTTTATAGCGATGTCAGATCGATTGACAATACGTCGATGTACTGAGAGCACTATATGACGCTGCTTTTATGTCCGTCCTGATTCCGGGTGGTCAAGCAAGGCCAATCCAAATGCATCGAGGAGCGCGACATGGGGGTGTTATTCCGGGTGGTCAAGCAAGGCCAATCCAAATGCATCGAGGAGCGCGACATGGGGGTGTTATTTCCCCGAAACTTTTCACTAATACTTTAGAGGACGTCTTCACGACTTTAAACTGGTTAGAATGCGGCATAAGTATTAACGGTGAGCATCTTTCACGTCTTCGTTTCGCCGACACACAAATTGTTGTGTTGGTCGAATCGTTGGAGAGCTTGCAGCAAATGTTGCACAGCCTAAATGAATATTCTCAGTCAGTCCTTCTCCGGACAGTCTCCCGACGTATTGACCTTATTCACGACGTATTGGCGCGCATTGAAAGTTGGCTACATCCTGCAGTGGACGGATAAGGTTAGATAATGATCACTACAATAATTAAATAGTTTCATTTAAAATTTGGGAAAAAGAAAAAGACAGTTCATGGACAGAAATGTACGCCCAGTATATATTCGAATCTTAAGTCCACATACTAAAGGTGAAAGTTCAACAAATCACAAAGACCTTATATCATGTTTGTGTGACCACGAGTTAACGTTCTACGAGTTCTTGTTTTCCAATTTTAAAAGCATTAAAGAATCTAAATAATATGAGTTAGTATCGTCTCAACAGGCAAACAAATTCGATACATTGAAATGTGAATGTGGCGGTTCTTAATACCCCTCCTATAAGAAGAGGGGACTAAAGAGCAGGAAGAGGTGCCGCTCTTTGTACCCCTGTTATAAAAAGTGGCGGCGCTTTTGCACACGGGGCAAGGGGCGAGGATGGGAACCTCACCCCATTGCAATGTCCCAAAGTCGGTGGGGTTGTCATATGGTGTGGGACAACCCCATCTGTGGAGGTGGCGACGGTCCCTTCGGAGGCTGACTTGCCGTGGAGGTGCCCTGATGATTTGCTTTTCCGGGACACCTCACCAAAGGCGGCACTGGTGCCACTCGCGGTGGTTTTTGTGGGTATTCGGCACTATATAATGTGCCGCGCGCCCCACACACCACTGGACCCCACCCAGGTCCAGTGAAGGAACGTAAAAGCGTTTCCCCGCGTCAACAAAAAAAAGGACTAACACCCCACCGTGGTTCAAGCCTTGTCGTGGTGGTGGCGGATGGGCTAGAAGAATCAGAAGAAGTGGGCTACTAAAGGAAGCGATAAACTGCAATAAAGGTTACTTGTGTAAAATAGGCAAGTAGTACTTCATCATCTTCATCAGTCGAACGAAGTCCACTGCTGGGCATAGGAGGCCTACTGCACAACGCTAACAATGCACTTAAACTGCATTACGTCAATGTCAATCATCAAGTGAATTGTGCGAAATAAGACGATTATAATCACACAGCGTCAGCTTCGGAGTATCGGACAAATTTTGTGAATAAACGATAGGTAATAAGAATGTTTATTTGATTAAAGTGATCATTATTAAAAACATAATAAATATTTAATTCCGTACGATTATTTTCATCATGGTTGTACCTTCACGTTTATTCGGAACTCGCAATCATTATTGTTGTGACTTACGAATAGCAACATGCTTTGAAAAAATGTCGGTAACTCGCCGGGCGGGGTAAGGGTGTAAGGGTAGCAAGGCTTACGAGACAGGTTCGTGAACTTATACTTACACATGATGCAATAAAAGTAAATTATTTTCTCTGATTAAGTTTGTTTGAAAATCTATTTTTTTGCTTTGTTGTGAGGACTAATTTGATAGTCTTAAAATACTCCTATGAATAAATAATTTAAAATAAAAATATAAAATGGCACCGAAATGAATAAAATTACTAGTAATAAAAATAGAATAATAAAGAAATCAAAGTTAAGAGTTACGAAAAAAAATTACATCTTATTAGATTTCATCCCATAATCTAATATATCCTATGTTTAGCTTAAATAATACAATAATAAATATATAAACACATTTTACTTTGCTAAAATCCTATGAATCTAGTCCTTTCTCTTTGCTGTAAATGATATATTTTCTCTGTCATCTGCCATATACTTCGATATTTTTTACGTGCGTACTTTTACGCGAATGAAGGGAAACTAAATTGAAAGAAGTTCAAATTTGTCATCTTTTCACACCTGTTATACGCAAGGTTTTGAGACACTGACTGTGTATCTTGATACATTTGTAACTCAATGGTGAACGATCAAGCTTTGAGTTGAAACTGGAAGCGATGTTGCAAGTGCCATTCATTATTAACGGACTTAAAAAATGATTTCTTAATTATTAATAATTGAAATTAAGTTAAGTAAACGAAATTGGATAAATTGATAAAATTACTTTATAGGAGGATAGTGAAAACGGGTTTACTGATTTGTGAATGTATACAAAGACATCTGTGGCCGACAAGAAAAAACAAGACGTGAAACATCGTTAAGTAAAGAAGATGGCGACTATTACTTTGTAGCTGAGCTTAGAGGTGGCAATGATAGCTACATATCAATAACGAATTATACTGTTGTTATTTTATAGAACAATTATTATTAAAAAAGCTGGTCATTATTAATCCATTGTTCTTGTTCTTGTGCTATTTTGGAATACCTTAATGAAGAATAATTATTACCTTTGTTGTATAATCTGGTGTATTTTTTTTTTCATGTCATGTTCAATTCATTCATCATTTAATTTTAGTCATGGTTTTATACGAAAAAATGTTACCTTCAATATTTACTCTCTTTACTGTGGTGTCAGTAAGATTTAATTTCAAAATATTACCTACCAAACATGAGCAGTTGTAGATAAGACCGCTTCATCGAGTTTCGGCATTTTAATCAGGTATTTCATAAACCACTTAGGAAAACTAAAAAGACTAAACTTAACTTAACTATATTCATAGATAATGTTGCAATTAAAAATATTTAAAAAATCATTTGAATTTGGTATCTGTAATTTTTACGTGATTGTTGATTTTGTTTTCTCATTTTAGCGTCAACATATTGTACTACATTTTGAGAAATTAAAATGGAGTGGTGAGAACAGAATCTCTGTGATTGCATTATACAAAGTACTACTGTTTTTGAAGAGAAAGATCTGGCCGTCCCCGTAGTGTACGCACGGAAAAGGTGGCCAAAGCAGTAAGAGAAAGAGTTCTAAGAAATCCTGTCCGTAAGCAAAAGATTTTATCTCGGAAAATGAAGATCGAACTATGTCGCGTATTTTAAGACATGAGTTAGGACTTCCTAACTGATAAGTTCAAGATGAACAGGATGTTAAAATCGAAACAATTACTGAAGCGGTACGCAAAGTGAGGAATAAGAAAATTTTTGTTTACCGACGAGATATTCTTTACAATTGAGCAACATTTTAACAAACAAAATGACCGTATTTATGCTCGAATCTCTCCCAATTAGTCGACAGAATGCAACGTGGGCATTATTCGCCTAGGTAGTCAGACCCCTTAATAACACCATGTTCAATAACCAATTAGTTATTGTCCTTCCAGCAAGATTCGACGCCGGATCATAAAGCTCCGTCCATGCAGTCTCGTTTTGAAGCGAACATCTCGGTCTTCATCAGAGCTGAAGTCTGGCCGTCGCCCCAGTCTTAATACGCTGGATATTGATTTGTGGTCAGTTTTAGACAGTACTTCTTGTTCTAAACGCCATGATAATTAGGAGTCCCTACGATTGGCAATGAAGAATTTCCCCATGTAAAGAGTGTGCTTCTATTGATAATTAGCATATATAATAACATGGGGAAATGCTTTTATATATATATATATGTGGACGCTATACTAGCTACCACTAAAGCTAGTACTAAAATCAGTTACACAGGGGCTGGTAGCGCAAAAGCGCGGGAAAGACTGCCATTCTTCTCCTACTTATACACAAATTACTATTTGTAATTTCCGGTTTATATTTTTATCAAAGTAATAGTATTTTATACTTGTTTCGAATTATTCGTTGAAATAAATTAAAGATTTTTGCGTAAACACATTTTAAATGTTTAATTATTATTATACAATAATACACAACAAAGTAACAAATCTGAAATAAGCTAATAATCCCTTTGGTCCTCAGAAAATGTACAAATAAATTGAAGCATATGCCACATTAGGTATATACTACAGTACTACATACATATAAAGATATTGCGGTTATAATTTGTGTGCAAACTGTCGCCGATGACACAGAAGTAAAACACGCACTCACGCGCGACCTATAGTTTGTAATAGGCGCCACCTCTTTTTCATCCGTGACTAGTAGACATCATTTACCAAAACGCGTACATCACAACGTTCAAAATTATGTATATAATCGTAACATTAATTAATTAATAGCAAATGACATTTTATCGGAACTAAAATGAAAGTTATGAAAGGAATCTTACTCATGCAATGTAAAAGTTATCCAGAATGGGTAGAAACATCTTCATTATATGCATATTCGTTGTAATATTTAAATTTTTCAATTCGCCGTTGCTAAAAAAAAGATGAGTTATTAGCTACTTTAAACGTACCTTGTATTGGAGGTGAGGAGGAAGAAAACAACTCATCTTCATGATAATTGAGCTGGTATCTATGAGAGACGGTAGTTTTGAAAAGAGGCAAAGTAGTCTGCTTATTTGCCTCATTATACTTAAGATAAAAAAAAAAAACAAGATTTCAAGAACAAATAAATATAGAAGCAGTGATGTTTCCTATGATCAGTGACGGGCTCGTCTAGTTGCGCCACAGTAAGTAAAGTAATTTTGACAAAAATAGCATTCAAATACTACCAGATACAGGTACCAGACAGATAAATGATTTTTCTTTTTTTTCTGTTACATAAACAAAAATATAGTTTCATTACATAAAAAATATTTAAAAATGTACCTTTTTATTGCGTTCAACACTTACGCTGCTCTCCTTTTACAAGCCCACACAAGAAAGGTAGCAATCCTTCCTTATATTTGTATATAATAAGTATTGACTTATCACCCACTATCAGGGTTTATTTTTTCAATTATAACACAAACGAGCAATCGGAGCCTTTTACGACTACCGACGCCCATGAACAGCCACATAATTACTATGCCGATGCGTTGCCCTCCTTCCCCCCTCCTCAATGGGCCACTGGCTACTCACAAACCACACGAAACGTGATACTAAAGATGTTACTTCGTGAACGGAAATTGGGTTGCGCCGGCCCAATTCCGTTGCATAGGGGGATGTAGTGTTATGCGTTATGCATGCCACCATCTCAGCCTATGCAGCATGCTACTACCCCTTCCAAAAAGGAAAGATTTTGAGGAATCCTTCGGAATAACGCCTATTGATGAAGAAGATTACGGACAACTTGTAAATGAGTTACAATTTAACGAAGCACCTACTAATACGAAGCCACTAGTATCGGCTGTAAGGTGTGCGGTACACACACTACAATTGGTGGTAGATGATGCTTGCGGAGAACAAAATGAACTGTTTGAAATTGTTCGCGGAGCTACTATAGCTTTACGTGCTTCAAACATTGCTACAGAATTGAGACATGCAAATTTATTAAACGCTGTTATCGACTTTCCAACAAGATGGGATTCCACCGCTAACATGTTAGAAAGTTTCCTAACCTTAAAATATATTTGTAAAAGAAGTTCTGATCAACGCCTTAATTTAGAAAAAGCTCGATGGATATAGAAGACACATTAAATGCCTCTCAAAACTAAAGAGAAAAGAGCTCAAAAAAAAAGAGCAGTTTACCTTCGGTGATTTTCACACATCTTGGACTCAACGTGTGTTGAACTGGAAAAGATCGAAACTCCACTTTCATTCCTAATAGCACGGTGCACGAATTGTATGTGTATTGTTAAGAAATGATTATTTTCTGGCGGCACTGTATATGGATCCGGGTATAAATTTTGTACTCACAGAAAATTTGCTGACGCAGGGGCGAAGCCGTTTATTCAGTACATTTCAAGGGCTTGTAGAACTTGCTAGAATCTTAATATAGAATAAAAATATAATATAGAATCATCAAATCAGCTATCACATCATCTCCCATCAATGTCTAGAGATGTGCCATCAATGTCTAGAGATATGCAAGTTAATTTAGTGTCGACTGATGATGATCAAGAAAACTGGGCCTGCGTCGAATCACAGCGACAAGACGTTTTTGCAAAATATGTACTTAGAGCGACGTCAACAGATTTCCAGCACACAGTTTGAGATATCTAGGATCATTGCATGATTTCTTAGTTAAATGATTTATTCAAAGTATCTTAGAGACCTGGAGAAAGAAGAAAATCACATATTCACAAATATACACATACTAGTATAGTTTTATCATCGCCGCCTACATCAAGTAAGCATCGTGTGTCTATTCTCATCATTTCAATTTATCATGAATTATTTAAGAATGTCCCTCCAAGACGAAAATGTTAACGATACACTTCTCATAAGAAGCTATCGTGTGTATAATTAACAATTTATCATATGAAAAAGCTGTTACTATCGCATTTGCATTCTACAGGTTGAAAAAAACACACTATATGATTGAACTAACGTTAATGTATTTATACTGTTTATGATAATGTATGAATATAATGGGCAAAATATCTGTTAGGGCTCCCCCAAACTTATTTTTTATTAAATATTTTACCAGTATTACCATATATATATATATATATATATATATATTATCATATATATATATACACACACATATAGTCCGCGGTGGTCGTCCTAGTGGATCACTGTTTAACCCCGGCGACTTTCCCTCTAGTGTTGAAGTACTGTCAGAAGTTACCCTAAGAAGTACGTTATCCTGACCCTGAACACCTTTTTCGTATGAACACGTGGACGACCAACTCTTCAGGAGGAAGTCTCATTGTACCTGTTAATAGCCCGGTACACAAACATTTGACTAATACCATGTGTATGAAGACTTTTAAATATTGCATTTGGCCTCACACCTACTTTGTGAAATGTAATCACAGCGGTTCTGTTCTCATTAACACACCACTCCGTTTTAAAATCTATCCAGCGGCAGGCTGGTCTCGGCTAGAAGGCCGGACATCACCTCCTCGGGGACTGTCCGGCTACGCTATGACAGTGCCCACGACGCCGCGTCTTTATGGAGCGGAGCGGGTTCCCATCCCGGCCCGACACGGAACACAGGGGCACTACTGGAGGCGCTGCAGATGGCTTCTCCTTCGTACCCCCATTCGTCGTCGGCGGGGGGAGCACTGTATATTGGGACGCAACGCAAAAAGTGTAACATTTTCCTAACAATTTCATATTATATTCTTGCTTAAAAAGTACATCTGTTATTTCAAAATACATAATTTTACTCTTACAGTAAAGTACAGTTGTCGGAAACACCTACTTCGAACAATAAGCAAAACGAGAAAACGATGAGTACAATAAAACTTACAATTTGGTGAACTGGAATTAGTAGTGCGACATGTAACAGTAACAAACTGGGAGACAAACAAATCACAAACGAAAAACCTTTTCAATGTCATCAGCGGTCCTAATGCGATGCTTATTTGAGCCTGCATCGCGTCGAACAAAGGTATATCCTGGCGCGTTCACACGTATCGCCAACCCGCATCTTTCACCTTATTGCGAGTCGTGTAGAATATTTGGCGGTTTAATCGTGTCAGGCGCTCATTAACAAAAAAATCAGCGAGGGAGAGCATCGATGTTAAATCCGGCTGAATCTGCATTACGCCGCACCCGCGCGGAGTGCAGAAATTTATCCCGAACACCGCGCTGAGTGAATCAAACACAGGTGCCCCGCGCTCGCGGCCGCTCCTACGTCGCCGCCGCCGCTCGCCGAGGGCCGGCTTGGTGGCTGCTTGATATGTCTCTTTCGACGATGTCTATTCCCAGTTTATTACAAACGAGATTAACTATATGGGAAAGATTTTCACTTTCTAGTTCAATTATTCCCGATATCTCAATGTCATTGTGTAATAGTTCTTGATGTCGATCATTAATATGGGTCTTGACTTATACTTGCCATCTTATTAGTTAGCAGTTATACGGCTTAGTACCAATAAGAGTAAAATAGATGTCACAAGTGAATCTTGATAAAATTTAGTTTTATGTGTTTAAGTAGTATGTTATTAGGATAATTATTTACTGAATATCTTGATTCTCTTGTTAGCGATAAATTTTGTACTTACAATTCCAGGTTGTTCCAGTAAGCACACTGACTTTAATTTTATTTTCCACAACGGCCAACACAAAGAACAGCTGATTGTCAATTGTAATGTAAACAAGATTTTGTATGATTTACTTGATGTTAGAACTTGCAAACGTATGTGATGAGTAATTGAATAGTTATTAATGTAATTATGAACAAGATTCTACGAATGGTGATAGTTTTATATTTAATTGAATGAGGACCGCTGAAACGAAAAAAAAAAACAAAAATAATGATTATATATAATTAGCTCGTTAAAATTCGACATTTACCATCAAAATATTAGAGGTATCAGAACAAAGACGGACACTGTACACACCAATATTATTCAAAATTGTTACAAAATTAAAATATTTACTGAAGCATGGTTTAATTCTAATATTCACAGTAGCGAATTTATTGATTCTGTGTATGTTGTATGTCGCAGGGACCGTCTGTCCAGTGTCTAGTAAAAAGGATAGTGGAGGAGTAATTGTGGCAATACACAGAGATATAAATTCTTCTACAGAATCGTGAAAGTGAGATTGAGGACCCATGGATCACGATTGAAGTGAGCATAAACAACAAATTAAGCTCCCTCCTTATATGTGTCGTATAGTTAACACCACCCGTAAAATTGGGTTTTTTAAACAAATTCGTTGACAAAATGAATGAAGTAATAAGCGACTGTCATAATGTATTAATTGTTGGCTACTTTAATTTAAGCTTCATACAATTATAGTATTCCTAATGGTTTGATAACCTGTAGTTACAACTGTAACTTAGGGTATGCTCTGGACGTTTTTCTGGCCTTAAATATCTACAAAGCTGACTACAAGGATATAAACTTTGAACTGAATAATGTTAACTGGCTCGCACAAATAACCAATAATAACGATGTAAATGAAATGATTTCTGCATTTTACAACACTGAACTCTATTATATGTAAACACGTACCTAAGCATGAACCTAAGAATATTAAGTATCCAATATGGTTCCCCTTAATACACCTTCTATCGGAAAAAGAAACACTTCGTTTAAAGTTTCATAATTATGACAACCCTCGTGATAAATTAGAATATAAAATTATTCGTGCGCGTTTTCATCAACTGTACGGTCAGTGTCTCAGAAACTATAAATGCACTATGGAGTACAATATTTGCTCAAATTCCAAATCGTTCTGGCGCTACATAACAACTAAAGGGATAAAGCTATATGTTTTCCAGCTAAAATGCACTTAGACAATAGAGTTTTCAATACAGGTTCCGAAATAAGCGAGCTACTTTCTACACATTTCTCTGCGGTATACAACCATAAAACTTTTGGCATTGGTGAACACAGCACGTCTAGTCGCTATATTGGCTCGTTAAATTTACTGAAAGAGATTAAACAACTCGATTCAACCAAAGGTTCTGATACTGATGGCATACCTCCAGTGTTTACCAAGCGATGTGGTCTCGCGCTGGCCCTGCCCTTGTCGATTATTTTAATAATTCCCTCGAGAGCGGTATCTTCCCTGACGACTGGAAAAGAACTAGATTCATACCCATTCATAAAAAGGGTGATGTTACTGACTTTAGTAATTATCGTTCTATAGCCATTTTGACCACTTTCTCTAAATTGTTTGAGTCTGTGGTGTAACTTATCATCACACAACAAATTAATCCTCTTATATCAATATACCAACACGGTTTCACAAAAGGTCGGTCGGTCAATACTAATTTAACAACCTACGTCTCGGACTTATCTTGCGAAATTAACAAAGGAAAACAATGTGCACAGATTTTTCTAGCGCATTTGAAAGGGTCCCTCACACAGTGCTTATTGAGAAATTGGAATCCTTTAGAATAGTTGGCACGTTATTGGAATGGTTTAGATAGTATCTTGGCAAGAGAATTCTGATTGTGGCTGTGAATGGCTACGAATCCAAATATTTTTACGCAATATCCGGAGTACCACAAGGATGTCACCTTGGACCTATGCTATTCACATTATACATCAACGACATCGGATCTCAAATCCACCATTCTAAGTACCTTATTTTTGCCGACGATCTTAAAGTTTATGGAACAGTAACATCTCAAGATGCTGCATGACTCATACAGGAGTACTAACGTTAAACCCCCAAAAATGTAGTGTAATTAAAAAAACACTCATTAGAAGCTTTCATTCCCATCAACATATTTCCTTGATGGAAATGGAATATCAGAGGATCTATATGGGTGTTATAATTAATCAAAGACTCAAATTCTCTGCGCATGTGGATTCAATTGTGTCGAGGGTGGCGAAAGTGCAGGGATTCATAATTCGCAACACCAAGCTTTCGGTCTCTCAAAACCAAGGCAATACTTTACCAGACACTGATTCGTAGCAATCTGGAATATGCAAGCCCAGTTTGGAACCCGAGTAGTAATTTGCAGTCCCAACGCATCAAAACAATTCCGCGAAGCTACCCTAGACACTTAGCTTCTTGTGTCTCTGTTATTTCATATAGGTGCCCCTATGAACAACGATTAGCGCACTTCTAACTCACATCACTGTGCAGTCGAAGAAAGATGCTCGATCTTGTATTCATGCACAAAGCCATCAACAGATCTCGCGCAATTATAAATAGCGCTCACATAAAGCATGCCACGCCATCCTGTTACTAAGCTCTTTTCTATACCATGTCGAACCAAGCTTGACGCAAGAAATGAAAAAAGCATCTAGAAACATGTCACGTATTTTAAGTGATGAATTAGGAGTTACAAGCCTATAAGAGACGCTCGGATAATTTCTTAACTGATAAAATTAATGTGAATAGGGTGGTAACATTGAAACGACTACTGAAGTGGTACGCAAAGGGAGTTCACAAAGAAAAAATCTTTACGGATGATATTTTTTTTACAATTGTTCACCTTTTTAACAAACAAAATGACGCTATTATTCCTCCAAGCCTCCCAATTAATCGATAGAGTGCAACGTGGACATTATCCGCCTTCACTGATGGTTTGGTGGTGTATTAGCTATGAAGGAGTAACGAGCCATATTTTTGTGAAAAAGGTATCAAAACATCGGCACAAGTGTATCAAGACACCATTCTGAAGAAGGTAGCTAAGCCCCTTAATAACACCATGTTCAATACATTCACCAATTAGTATGGTTCTTCCAGCAAGACTCGACGCCGGGCCATAAGGCTCCGGTCATGCAGTTTTGTTTGGAAGCGAACGTCTCGGTCTTCATCAGAGCTGAAGACTGTCTTAATACGCTGGATTACGATTTAGTCAGTTTTAGAGGATACAGTCTGTTATGATAATTTGGAGTCCCATGATTGGCAGGGAAGAGTTTTCCCATGGATAGTCTGCCTGCTTCTATTGATAACGGGCCTCTACGTGTAAAGGACTGTATTGCAGCCAAAGGAGACCACTTCGAAGAAGCTTTTTATATTTTTATTGTTTTATATTTGTGTATTAAGTTAATGCACAGTAAAAGTAATAAATGTTGTTTGTAATTGAAAAAAAATATTTGTTACAAAATTTTACGGCAAGGCTAGGTATATGATATCTGTCATTGCATGTCCGCATTTTGTCTATACAAATCTACATCTCTGACATCCACTGTCACCCTATGGTGACAGGAGATGTCAGATAATACCAACTATCAAAAAAAGACTTGTCAGAGGTAAAAACAACTCATTATGGTATCC
>JAFELO010001638.1:0-25998 GCA_017140195.1 Eumaeus atala
GGTATCATGCGTAAATGCATTCCCCTTCGTCACCAAAAAAAAAAAAAAAAGGAGCACCATTTAGATAAAGACTAGCCAGCTGCGCCTGGCATAATTATTGTGCGCAAACATAAGCACCCTCTTTATTATTGTGCGCAAACATAAGCACCCTCTTTATTATTGTGCGCAAACATAAGCACCCTCTTTATTATTGTGCGCAAACATAAGCACCCTCTTCATTATTGTGCGCAAACATAAGCACCCTCTTTGTTATTGTGCGGAAACATTAGCACCCTCTTTATTCAATCATTCCACGTGACCGGAGTGCTCACCGAGGAACAGGCATCGCCTAATTCCTGACTTCCAAATGATATATACATACAAATTTTCCGTTATTGAGTGGCTGACAAACAGACAACGCACAGCCGCAACGAATGTACGTAGAAACTTTAAATCTGGTACAGATGTTCCTTTCATGGTTCGAGTGAGCACTAAGGAAAGATTTTAGAAATTCAATCCGTTAGGGGGTGAAATGGGGTGGAGAAGTTTATAACATGAAATTTTAACATGTTACATGGGCGAAACCACAGGGCTCTATTTTGTGCTACAGAAAAAAAAATTAAAACACTTTTGGGCCGACCCGCACCTTGAGTCAGGGACCACATTAATATGTGACGGAGAGGTGTTTTCTATCTATAATTAACAATAATAAAAAATTAAACAAGCCACAAATATGTAACAATGAAAAGTGAAAAAGAATACATATTTTATTATATTTTTAGAAATTGAAGAAATTTTATTTATTTAAGATTATTATTATAGAAATACACTACGAAACTTAATAAATAACCTCTTATAGTATGTAAATTCTTTACCAGTCAGCCTGTATAAACAACCATGACCTAGGCATAACCTAACCGTCACGTTACCGACTGAGGCAGCCGGTCGTCGGAATATTAGTAGGATCAATTCTAGTCCACTCCAACTCAATTAGATTATATTATTGCGAGCTCCATGCCGGTACTATATGTCTATTAGCTACTCATGTAGTTGCTTATCGCCTCGAACCTAATTAAAATAGACTCAGTACTGATTGCAAATCCAATACAAGAGTCGGACGGATTATCAATTGAACAGAGATTCCTAACTTGCGCCGGATGATCCTGCCATAAATGTACATAACTTAATTAAAATTAATCCAACATAATGTCTGTCCTGACGAATTTTGGACACGACAGCCATGTCTGTAGGGACTCGCCGACTGCAAAGGGCATGTTATAGTGAAAAAGTATCTGCGCTGACACAAGAAAACTCCTTATTTCTCTATTCCTATGGGATGGATTCTCTACATTCGAACCGTCGAATGTAGAGAAATAATGCACAGGACCGATGGATTAATGTGTGTAACATCACCAACTACGTAGCTACAGGCAGTTCTTAGAAATCGATAAAGCTCAATAACAATTTGTGGTTGGTCTCGGGAACCAAGCCCGGGACCTCACATCTGTGGTTCCGCATAATTAACTCTAGACCAAGAGGCAGTAAATTAAGTATAATACTGCTAATATCCATATAAAAGCACGTAGACTCACCATTTCATCACTTCTGAACCGCAGTTCCTTATCACGGGGATCTCAGGTTAAGTGTTATATAATTCTTAAAAAGCGTAAAAAGTCTTTTTCGCGTCGGCCGCACACGGCTGTCTTCGGTTACATTCAACTTTTCCTTGCCCGGCTTGCCGACGCAGTATGTGATATGCATAAGCTTAACACGATTGTGAGTTAGTCACAGAAAAGATCCGACAAACTGTAGGGGCGAGGGCACTAACGTCGCCAACAGTAATGGGTGCCTACTACATATTTACCTCTCTATGTACAAAGTTACATAACTCTCACTACATGGCTATATACCTGAAACTACATAGCTACCCAGCTACCACTAAGTGGCCCTATATATCTAACTACACAACTACCTAGCTCTCACTATATAGCCATCTCTCACTACGAATACAACAATAGCATTATGACAGATATTTTTAGTTCAATATCGTCAAATTCCGGCAGAATTTCCGCAAACACCGACTCTTTACGAGCGCCCCGAGGCCACACAGTACCCGACTTCCTGCATTTGTGGCCGTCTGCAATTGTCATCACTTCGATACTATAGCGCTGTTTACTCACAGCTACATATTATATGGGTTTAGATGAAAGGAGACTAAAAAAGTATTTTGATGCGTAATTTGCAATGGGATTAATTTTTTTGTACGCGGGGCTCACGGCAGATTATGGTGCCGAATATCCACCAAAACTACCACGAGTTCTATGAGTGCCGCCTTTGATGAGGTGCACCGGAACTTTAAATCATCAGTGTACCTCGACGTCCAGTCAGTCCACTCTACTGAGAGGTTGTCCTGCACTACAAGATAAATTCGGGACAGTGCAATGGGGAGAAGTTCCCATCCTCGCCCCCTTGATCCGTGCGCAAAAGCGCCTCTTGCTCTGAAATCCCCTCTTTTCTGTATAAAGTTTTACTTTTACAGAAGAAAGATGAAGTTTGACATACCCATGCCATGGCGACTTTTTATCTATATTATTTATATTTTTCAATAACAAAATTGAATAATTATTAATAAATAATTTGTTGTTTTTTTTTTCTTTTTTTTTCTTGAACTATCATCATTTTCTACTTCTCAGTTTACGCAGGGCATCCGATGAATTATATTTTATGTAATTTTTTGTATATCTTGCTATATGTATCTAGTTCTAGCACGGATTCTTATTTTTTCCGATCAATAATATTCAAATTGTAAACGAATTTTTTATATCAGTCCAGCAGTTTTTAAGCCAATTCTTTACACTCACAAAAATACAAATCTTTCCTCTATAAATAGAATACAAGACAAATATACCGTATTCGTTGACCAAACTATGTATCCTAAATGCATATTAATTTGTTCGGAAATTCTTGACAGAAGCTATATATCTTACAGCTTATATCTCCGAAGCACTTAGTGCTAATAAATTGAAGCTATCTCTGGGCAATGTCGAGTAGATTGCGACATCCGCCGATTCGTGAGCCATATTGAATTAGAGCTGCCCGTCCCTTGCACTTGTTACATAGTTTCAGGCGGCTTCAAATTGGAAATGCTATGTACCACAAAATATATGTATATTTGTATTCTAATGCCTAAATTTCTGTCGGGGCTATAAAATATTCTTTCTTGATTTAAAAAAAAATGTTACTTTTCCAAGACATCACCATAAAGCCTTTAACAATTTTAAATTATCTGTTAAAATAAAATTTTATATAGCCATCCGGATCGAAGGACTATTTGACTTATGTATATTTTACCTATTTTAACATTTCTACAAACAGCGTGCAAAAATTTAGAACGTAAAGGTAAAAAAGGCACCCACAACAAAAAAGTACACGAGTTAACATCGCGTAATTATGAATAAAAGCATTAACTTACGTGCAAATTAAAAATGGCGTTCAAAAGTATGTTTTTAAAGCCACATAGCAGAAATTCAACGTCGACATTTTAATTTTTTGTGCAACTCGGGAAGTAGATTCTTCAAAAATGATTACGAAATTAAATAAACGACATTTAGGTAAATTATAAAATTGTTTCGTTTAAAGCTGGCCACTAACGACCAACTGTATTCATCAAAATTATTGAATGAGTAAATGAGCAATATTATTTATATTGTAATTTAATTATGTATTGTAATAATTTAATGATTTATATATTGTAGATTGATACAATTAATGAAAAAAATGAGCAAGTCTAATTTTTGCAACAAAAATTATTTCCATTTCATTGTGTAGGATCAATTTTGCACCCCACCATGGTTCAAACCTTGTCGTGGCGGTGGGGTTCAGTAGCCTGGGGTTATCCGAGACACCTTGGGCGAAGCCAATTGAACCCAGGAGATGGCGGCTCTTAGTACCCCTCCTATAAGAAGAGGGGACTAAAGAGCAGGAGGAGGTGCCGCTCTTTGTACCCCTCTTATAAGAAGACGGGACCTAAGAGCAACAGGAGGTGGCGCTTTTGCGCACGGGGCAAGAGGCGAGGATGGGAACCTCACCCCATTGCACTATCCCAAAGTCGGTGGTCTCTTCGCGGGCTGACTGATGATTTGTTGTTCCGGGGCACCTCATCAAAGGCGGCACTGGTGGCACTCGCGGTGGTTTTTGTGGGTATTCGGCACTATATAATGTGCCGCGAGCCCCACGCACTACTGGACCCCACCCAGGGCCAGTGAAGGCGCGTAAATGCGTTTCCCCGCGTCAACATAAAAGAAAAAGGATCAGTTTTGCACAGTTATTTTTGTCGAAAACACCCGAATAGAAGCGGCAGGGTGACCAGTACACTTGCTCGGTTACCTTGCAACATCCAAGATATTTTTAGAAATTGTTTTTACAAGATAATTTGGTACATATCGTGTTTGTGACAATTACTATTATTGCTGATAAAGTTTAGGTGGAGTCGCTTTTATCAGTAATTATATTATAGTCTAAACATTATTGAACATAAAACTTCCCGTACGATGTTTGTCTTAAAAACAATACGCAATTACATCTAATTATTACAAAATATAAAATATGAGATACTATAGTTTTAGAGCATATATTTACTTATTTTCTTTACTTATTGTATTCGCTGAGTACCTATTACATATATAATGACATAAATCACTACTGATGATAAAAAAAATCTTAAAACGGCTCCGATTGCTCGTTTGCATTAAAAAAATAAATTTTTTAATGCAAACGAGCAATCGGGGCCGTTTTACGATTACCGACGCCCATGAACATCCACATAATTAGTACTATGCCGATGCGTCGCCCTCCTTTCCACCCCTCCCAATGGGCCACCGGCTATTCACAATCCGCACAAAACGCGACACTGAAGACGTCACTTTACGGCGGTATTATGTGAGCGAGAGGTACCCTGAAACTTCTGAATTTTTACACGCTGTGACTTTTAGTAGTTGCAAATAATATTATTGTTGCTACTTGTAGCTATGACCGTCGGCTTCACCCTTCCAAGTTCCTCCTTCTGCCAGGTGGACTGATGAAGTTCGAGGAAGTCGCTGGATCCTCGCAGATTGTGAGCGTGAACTGAGACTCTCTCCTAAATTGTTAGCTGTCCAACAGTGGACGTGTTCAAGACGTTGCCGCTACTGAAGCTGATGAAGAATATAATGAACAACCTGCTAATGAGGTTCAGTCAGTTTGGGCCGTAAATTAATTTAAAAAAGGGGCACTCAACAACTTAAGGCTCTGTTTACTTAACAAAGAAAATACGACAGCCTACACGACGACAAAATTTGATTTCCTTTCATATAAGCCCGGAATGAATTAAAAAAAGGAATACATAATGATTTTATTGTAGTTGTAAATAGACGTAGTCCGACAGTGTAGACACAATAACATTGCAAAACAGTTCATTCAAATTAAACTCAAAATATAAATTTAAAAAAAATATCCAATGATTTAATGGTAGTTATAAATAGATATAGTTCGACAGTCGACATAACGACACAACATGAAGTTCGTTCAAATGAAGCCCGAAAAATAAATTCGAAAAAGGAATTTCCAACAATTTAACGGTAGTTGTAAATAGACAAGAGTTCGACAGTTTCAACCTGTGAGGTGTCGAGTGAGCCTGTAATGACATTACCAACGCCCGGCTATTTCCCGACGGAATTGAAGCCCAGTTTGAACTGAACCTAAGCTAACCTAAATTCATTGTCGATATATTTTTCTTAATTTATCAGTAAGATCTACGGAACATGTTACGGATCTTTTTGTTGCTTTTTGATGTGGCCTTTGTTTCCATTTTATCTAAGGTCTTATTGACAAATTGGGTAACTTGACCCTATTGCAACAATTACTTAGGAAGAGGTAGTGCCATGCTGCATAGGAGGAGGTAGTGCTATGCGTAATGCATGAGGCTACATCCTCCTATGCAACGGAATTGGGCCGGCATGTCCGGGGAGGTACCACTCGTTCTCATAACACCGCCGTAAAGTGTCATCTTCAGAATCCCATTCTCATTTAGAAGCCCATTAGGGGGCGGGGAAAGGAGGGCAACAAATGACAACATTTGGTTCCTATTTAGGATATATGATGAATGCTGGTAGCAAGTAATATGTATCGGTCCTTTGTATTGTTGCTTGCCAGCTGGAGATAACGAGCATTAGGCAGCCGATGGAATACTGATGTTAGTCTTAGTGCCTCTGCCGCTTGTCCTGCCTCGTGGTAAGTTTGCCAACCATAGTCCTGAGGTCGTGGGTTCAAGTCGGACAAAAGTGTACAAAAGTGGTGTGTTGCCCCGTGCCTCGAAGAGTTGCATCTCTACCCACCTGCAGGGAGTCTCTGACCCCGTTCGTCTCCCTTGACTGGATGACAAAAGGCTTCGTTATCCCGATGACATTTCAAGGGAATATCACGGCGACCAGTTGCAAGTTCAACCGTAAAGTAGATGTTTCGAAGAGCACGACATGCCGTCGGTCCCGCTCCTATTCCCGTTTGTGTCGGACTGCTCTCCCATCGAAAGGAGATCAGATCGATAGAGATCGTGTAATTGTATCTGCGCATACTTCTGGTGGACGATATCGCCTCCACAGCATAACGCTAAAGTCGCTGTCTTAGCCGAAAATCGGCATGGAGTTTTATTACATACTGTTACTGGAATCATTCTTTATTTATAGCATAGCGGGGCGGACGAGTAATAGGGGACTTTGGATGACTACCGTCGCCCATGGACATTCGCATGATTGTTACGCAGATGCTTCGCCCTCCTATCATCCCCCGATGGGCCACCGGCTACTCACAAACCGCACGAAACGCGACAACGACGCTGTTACTTTACGCCTGTATAAAATGAGCGATACTTTCCCGGTCGTGCCGGCCCAGTTCTGTTGCTTGGGAAGATGCAGTTTCATGCGCAATGCATGGCACTACCTCATCCTATATAGAATAGAATAGAAATAATTTTATTCAATAATCCTACACAATAATATAGACAGATGGCAACTACGAGTAAATAATAATCTCAATAGCGTACAGAAAAAAAAAAAGAATACATCTTACAAACAAGTTAGCAGTTAATAATTCGGATACTAATGACCATTTGTATTAAAGGTCGTTAAAAATATAGTATATCCAGTAAGAGGTAGGGCCATGCTGCAAAGGAGGTAGTGCCATGCACGACACTACATCCTCCTATGCAACGGAATTGGGCCGGCACAACCGAGGAGGTACCTTTCGCTCACTTGATACCGCCGCAAAGTGACACCTGTGGTGTCGCGTTTCGTGCTGTTTATGAGTTGCCGTTGGCTCATTGGTGGAGGTGAAAAGGAGGGCAACGCATCGGCATAATTATGCTGATGTTCATGATGTTAGCCGTTGAAAGGATCCGATTTCTAGTTTGCCCCCCTATGCTATAAAAATATACCATTGCAAATATGAGGATATAACAAAATTGAAACGCCTGGCTTTTAGAACACGGCTCGAATGGAATTCCTATTTCTCTTATTACAAGTTTAGGAGCTAGGCGAGGTGGTGCTGAGTGGATCAACCGCACAATATAATCAGGTTGGCTGAACTAGATTGGAATACGTACAGTCCTGTGTCAAATTTGGACCGCATATAATATTTACGGCCAATCACTCCTGGTTCTGGACCGGATAAGCCTTACATTGCAAGCAAGGTAACGTGTACACGTCTACAATCGTCTTGCGACTGTCTGCGTATTTTATCCCGTCCATGTTTAACAAGGCAATTATGAAGTGTAGTCAACTGTTATCACATCCGCCATTTTGATGGCAGCATTTGCTTCGCCCAATCACAACGACAAGGCTTGTGCCGGGGAGGGGACACGTGTTGCTGCGGTTCCTTAGTCCAACATTTTTTTTCAGAGAATTTGTAACAAAAATGCAGAACGCATCAGTCACCAGTCACGGTCTACTTCGCCAACTAAGTAGGTATGGTGCTCACTTCCATCATTAAAGGACCTCTGTGCCAAATATCCTGTCACTAGGTAGGTCGTAGTTTCGGTCCGTCGCCATGTAACGGAAGAGTTTTAAAAAGTACGAGCTGGTGCCCGTGATTTCGTTCCCGTAGTGTGATTTAAAAAAAAATGAAATCGTCAATTAGTTCAGGGGATTAGCGTTTACAAACAGACGAACATATAAATATACATTTTATTTTTCAAATATTTTATTTACTACTGTTTTCTTGTTATGTATCCTATTATTATTATTATTTAAGTACAGATATAGAAAGATATAGATTATCTATTTACCATATGTTAGCGTAAAAACTAGATGTTTAATTATCTTACTTTCGTAAGTAGATATCCAAAAAATGTAAAATAAGGTATTCGAAGTTGAAATACGCCTCTAAAAATCCTTATTTAGCACCAGTATGCATGCAGAAACGCCAGTTTCCCTCTCATTAGTGTAGTTCATGTTTCACTGCAGCCGTTAATGGCTGGAAGTTACTTGCTACAGTAAAATACTGGACATTTTACAAATATAATGCATTCGTACAGACACTGTTACATTTAAATGTGCTGTAAATTCGAGATGTAATATTTATGAGCTCGTATACAAATTGCAAACATGTTTCTTTGTAATAGAGTACAAAATGGGATGTTCAACGTCTTTTGAGTCTAATTTCAGGGCTGTCCAATAATTATTTATCTCGTAGCTATTTCGCTTGTGAACATAATTCCTTATAATTAGTAAATGAAAAGGCAGGATAATTAATGTGTTGTCTTTGTTATCGCGGTGTACTGGCGTTTTTAGGAGAAAACTAAAATCTTGCTTTGTTTTCGAGCCACTGTGCAGAAAGAGGGTAATGTGTTTGGAGCTTCACTTACAACTTAGCAACGTCTGTAGTTTGTATAGTTTTCCATTACTTTATATGATTCATTATTTAGTGTCCGTTGGGAGTTAGCCACATTATTGGAGTTCCGTAGGAGAATGCCAAAAAATGAAACCCGTATACTTTCACCGTGTACGTCTGTCCGTTCGTATGTCACAGATGTTTACTCGGAGATTAAGGGCACTGCATGCTTGAAAGAGAGGCAGTAAGATGTGTTTTATGAAGTAGTACTATTTTGAAAAGAAAGTTATTTAGGGCTGTGGTGCCCTTAACAATTTTTTGAAACACGATTCATTGATGCATTGCATGCTAGAGATATCTTAATAACAATAATAGACACCATTCATGACAGTGTTCGTTATAATTAAATATTCAGGTGGCGCACGTGCGCGCACCTTTAAAAACATTACACGTGCTCCAAAAACAACTAAACGTCAAAATATTTAGTTAAAACATAAGTGAGGTCCACATAGGGGGCCCTGCATCCGTATGGACTAATTGTGCTATACTGGGCATCTTCAATTGTCCTACAGATCTCGCTATGATCGTTTTATGAGCGCCCTAATCGTAATACTTTGCAAACTTCAACATAAACTGCTGCAAGTTAAGGTTGAATTTTGCAAAGTATTTCTATGTCCGCGCATAATAAAATAATAATAAGCGAGGAATTAGTGGGTATTATAGTCTAGTGGTAAGCAGTCGCGAGGTCTTGGGTTTGAGTCCCGTGCGTTCGGTTCACAGGTTAGATTGGAAACTGAACCGGGAAATGAACAGAGTTCGGTTTCATATGTTCTGGTTGGAAGTAATTAATATGGCAAAATATATGTGACAGTTAGTTAAGGGTCAGATAAGGGCCCATGCCCTGCATTTCATAGGCCTGAGAAACCTGCCAGCACAAATGTTGTTATAATTTTGATTCAGTATATTGTGTAGCTGAAGGAGTCCTAATCTCCTGTGAATGGTCCAATGGATTATACTTTTAGTTGTTAACAACTAAAATTATAATTCTTCGGATACTTTTAAAAACTTGGTACATCAGGACATCTGTCATCTCAGTCCACCCGTGACCATGGTTGCTGTAAAGCTTCTGAAACGTCGGGCTAGTTAAATAATTAAATAAACCGCGATAAAATCCGTAAAAGTAGTTTTATTGTAATGACTAACATTCCAAGTAAAATTATAATTCTTCGGGTAATTTCAAAAACTTTGTACATCAGGATATCTGTCATTCCGTACACCCGTGACCATGGTAGCTGTAAAGCTTCTGAAATGTCGGGTTAGATAAATAATTAAATAAACCGCGATAAAATCCGTAGAAATAGTTTTATTGTAATGACTAACATTCGCGTAAACTTAAGACGTCAATAGTATACTTGCTGTATGTGTAGTGTATTTTTTATTGCATAGAGGGGGGGGGGCTTCTTACGACAACGCCCATAAACATCCACACAATTAACGTGCTGATTCGAAGATGTTATTTTACGTCGGCATGTGAGCGGGAAGCTACCCGGTCGCGCCGGCCCAATTCCGCTGCATTGCAACATGACACTACCTCTTCCCAGAGTTTTCCATGTGAACGAATGGGACCGCCTCGACAGTATATATTCCACCCACAAGGAGAAGTATTGAAATGGTCCACAAATGAAAAATCCAATATAATTAACAAATTTATTAATACGAATGAAAACAATAAAAATTATAAAATAATTCATACAAATACAAAAGTAATAATTATATTTCTTATTCCTAGAGGAATCTATGGAATGCCTTTCCAATAAACAGTATTATTGTTTTAATGGTGATAAATAAAATTTTATTTACAATGGACATAATTTTGTATCAGATTTGTGAGGGTCAAAACAAGGTCTCTTGCTCAGCAGCAAGATGTTTTTTTTTAAGATCATAATGATGATATTTAAAAAAAACTCATCATAATATGCGTTAACAGTTAAGAAACATATTTTGAAAGTTTCATAGGTATTTTTTTAAGACAATTTGAGACTATTTGTAAAGGAAATGTAACTTAAAATTAATTAAATGTTTTTCATAATCATAATTAATACTCAGTTCAAAAATGTATTTCGAATGATATTTTTTTAAAATAAAATATAAATATTTAATCTATTGTCTTTATATAATTTATTTGAAGTCAATGTGAATTTAAAAAAAATTCATTCGATTGGGGACATTGTTTTGACTCTTTTAAGACCTTTTTATACCTGATGGGATATTCTTTATAATTATATGAACGTAAATAAAATTATTGAATAACTGTCAAGGTTCTGGAATGAAGGTCAAGCCAAAAAAAAAATATCTATGGTTAGATCAATGTGTAATTATCATAATACACAAATTGTATGTCCCTAAGTTACCGTACTGTATAAAACTAACCTTAGTAAAAAGGATAATACTTGTTACACCTTATATTAACTATAATAAATAAAATTAACAAAAACCCAATATTAATTAGATTTTACACAAAAACATTACATAGAAAAATGCAAAAAATATAGCAACTGACATATAGAAAGCTGGACTCAGGTCAATCGGTCAGTTGTATATAGCCAGAAAGTAGAAACTGACCCCGTCACTTTTCGAACGCTCAAGTTCCGTGTCAATATAGTAGTATTAAATTATATACGCGCGCCGCTCTGTGTGCATGAGCTAGTTATACATAGTGACAATACTTAAACGAGCACACATCAACAACTATCCTACTAACGTATGCCATGCACACATTTCACCGCGTGCTCACAATACGGGGCGCTCTTCACACCTATAATGTGTTATCGAGATTCTAATCAATAAAGGCCTGTGCAAACACTGATATATAAATCTGATAAGTAATTAATTAATTAAGTATAAGACACAAGAGTTATAAAGCTGTTAATTATTTAATTAATTAAGGATGTGACACAAGAGGTATAAATCTGTGAATGAATTAATTAATTAAGCATAAGACACAATGCTTAGAAGATTTTTGCCGTGTCTATAGAACTGTAAAAGGTATTTTGTCGTCAATTATTTGTCACGCCCTTTCGATTACAGAAGGGCTTAAAGTAAGGATGCTTCCCTAGCCAATAAGGGTCTTTGTCAATAGTATTCCAGAAGAGAAACCACTTCAGTTTTTAATTAAAAGTCAGGTAGGGCAGATACTGAAAATGATCCTGATTTTCCTTGTATCCGCGTAATGACGCTCAAAGGAGTGTTATCATTCATTTACAATTTTCACTTAATTGAGTTATAAACACTGTCTTGAAACGAAAATATCTCCTTACTACCTATTGCATGGAGAGAAAACCTTATAAAAAAAAAACATGAACGTTTTCTCACTACTGTTAGTTTAGCGAAGTCTTCGGAACACCATACACACAGCCTGATTAAGTAGCTAATATGTATATAAAATAGTTGAGTTTGCACAGACCCTTATATCATACATTTGACAAAGATTAAATACGACAATAATAGGTATAAAATCACGAGCCCTGTTCGGCGATATGTTGCGCGGCTTGGAATGTGTTTTGCATCAATATCGCAACAGTCATGGGCCCCACACCACCGGGGACCGGCGTTATTGCTCCCGCCACTTTGATCACCTCTGAGGATAATTTAAAAATGATAGAAACTTATTGAAATACACTTGGTGGCCCGGTGGCCCATTGAGGGGGGGCGGAAATGAGGGTAGCCCATCGGCATAGTAATTATACGGATGTTCGTGGACGACGGTGGTCGTAAAAAGGCTCCGATTAATCATTTGCTCCCCTATAACATAAAAGATAAAGTGAACAGTGCTGGTTTTTTTTCCTTCCTGATATGATATAAATTGCTTAATCAGTGATGACAAAATCTCAACATTCTTTTAACCTTAAGGGAAGAAAAATTAAAATACTGATATGCTACCCAATGAGTAAACCACTACACTCTTGAAACATAACAATAATCAATTCAGAAAATGTTAATAGCTCATATCAAACTGTAAATACTCTCAATCGCTGTATTAGTTTTGATTATAAAAATATTTTTATAAATATATTTTGCAGATGTAGTAGATCCACACACTCTCTATAATAATCAATTCTAGACATATAAACACTTTGTAATTATAAATTAGAACTTACCGTCATAATCAACATCTCCAACGAGCTTTGTCTTTCCCTGTTCGGTGGTGATTCTTGTGATCCCCACATCTATGACCGTGGCTCCAGGCTTAACCATGTCTGCTTTAATTAACTTTGCCACACCTAAAGAAATAACAAATTTAGAATTACGTATTTCAAGATAAATAAAATTCAGCAAAACAAAAAAATTATCAACATATTTAAAATAAAAAAGTGTTAGTATTGAGTTGATAATTATGGCATATATAATAATATAATATCCGTGGAATGATCACACAACGTTGGCCTAGACCCGCGCTAAGTACCGTAAAGACGTGTGTTACAGGCATTAGACAACAAATATATATTTAATATTTTTATAACTTGAAGAAATTTTACATATTTAAGAGTTTTATTATAGAGATACATATAATACATACATAAACATCCATGATCTAGACGGAATTCGAACCCGCCACGTTACCAACTGAGCCAGCGGGTCATCAAAAAACATAATAAAGGAAATCTTAGGTCTATAAGATTTTTAATCAAGAAAATAATACACACAAATTACCAAACCATCCAAGTTTTATGTAGGTAAGATATATTTAGTTAGAAGAACACATACCTGTTGCGCTAATAATAATGTCTGCATTCCGACAGAACACATCAAGTTGCTCCTTCGGAGTGTACCGATGGCATATTGTGACTGTTGCGTCCATACCAAGCCCACTATCATGTTTTTGATCACTATGTAACATCATTGCGATAGGCATCCCAACATTCTTAGATCGTCCAACTACAACAGCACTGCGACCGTGGGTTTCAATTTTAAATCTAAAAGAAGGCAACAAATACTTTTATTAGCATATCCAAATTTTGATGTAACTGCAATTTACATGCATTGCAATGCAGGTAGAACACCGAATTCTATTTTGATACAAAAGATTATTATAAGTAATATAAATTTTGTTTATTTTTAGAAATAACACTAGAGTTGGTATCACAAAAGGTTAAGAAAATACAATGAAATGTTATCATACCTTTTCAGCATTTCTATCACTGCCAAAGCAGTGGCTGGGACGATGGTTGGCATGTCCAAACTCAGTTGTCCAACATTTGTTACATGAAATCCGTCAACATCTTTCTCTGGTGCTACTGCATTGCATACTTTCCTTTCATTAATATCCCCAGGCAAAGGTAACTGTATCAGAATGCCATCTACACTTCTGTCGTTGTTTAAATTATCTATTGTTTTCAATAAGGCATCTTCTGATAAAGTTGCTTCATACTTCAGTGTTTCTGCATTAATGCCGACATCAATGGCTGCTTGAATTTTATTTTTAACATACGTGTGGCTGGCCGGATCATCCCCAACTATTATGCATCTCAGTGATGGAGCCCTGTGGCCTATATTTACCCAGTTCTGTATCTGTACTTTTATCTCATCTTTGATTTCCTTGGCAAGAGCCTTTCCATCTAGAACTCGGGCCAACATGCTAAAAGAAATAAGAAAAAAAAATATAAAGAAATCTGAAGAAAATAATAAGTCATATAAAAAATAGACAAAAGTTTCACACACACTTATATGGAAAGCACAACCCATAAGGAGATTTTTGTTTGTTTAAATAATATATGCCACAATAGAAATAAAATAATGTTTTCTAAAATAAATATTTTACACCATTGTGCCAATAGTTTAATAAATTAGACATGCTGTTGGTATGAAACATAATAGTTATAACATATTATAAAATTTAGAGAAACATTTTAGTGTCAGCCAACATGTAGGTGATTTGTTTTTTAATAAATGTTGTAATTTTAGATCCTAATGATTCTCTAGATGAATTATTTTTTACTAGTAGCAAATAATAAAAACACAAACTAATTAATAAAAATCTACAACAAACATTTGCTTTTCATATGTTAATATTTTACCTGGCCGAGCCCAAGGAATCTATGTATGAATGACTTCTCATTGTGGATTTCAGTAGTGTACTGGCTAGACGTAAGCAAAAGATTTGCCTCATCGCCTACTGTTGACGTACATGGGTCATTAGTTCAACATATGGGAACACGATAAGAAATTTTAAAGTAAGATGGTCTCAAAAACAAGTAAATTCACAGAAAATACAGTTTTTTCTGGTTTTGAGCCAGTTTTGTTGCATTACAGAACACAATAGGTTATCATAGTAATTGAACACTAGGCAAAACATTGATTGCATGGACCGGTACCAACCGCTTCCAAGTAATCTCAAATTGAAACGGGTTCTATCTGGAAAAATACTTGTTATTCAAAATAATAACAAATATTCTTATTTACATTCGTATATACAAATACATGCAGCCCCTTCAAGATTAGCTTCAGTATTGTGTATATAATGACTAAATGAGTATTATTTTGGTTGTTTCACATAAATGCAATGAAGAAACAATTTCTTAAGCATATAAATGTATAATTCATAAACAATCACCATCATCATCAGCAATAAATCTGTGTGTTATTGGTTCTCTCAAAATCTACTGATCAGACTTGCATGTAGCTTTCACAAAGTAATATCATCATCAGCCGGACGACGTCCACTGTGGGACATAAGCCATATCATTGCTTTCACCAATGGAAAGAGTGATTCCCATGGAAAGTTTTAGTGTATAATTTGTCAAGGTAGCAATCTGGATTGTATTCATCGGTGAAGCCAGGTTGGATTGCTAGTAAATAATAGTGATCGCTAATGGTTGGATTGGAAAAAGATAACAACTGAATACAAAAGTGAGAAATAAAATTATACTGCATTGTCTCTACAGCAGATAAATTAATACGACAATATACATGTAGTAAAGGTGCGAAATTAGGACGCAAGTAACGCGGGCAAGGCGCACTCGTAGCTCTCCCTCAACATAATTTCCTTTAGGATTAAGAGTTTTGGCATTTACTCCGCTCTGTATTACTATGGATGAATTATGAAAGAAACTTTCCATGACATTTTATATGCGTCAAGTATACTTTAAGTGGAATTTAATTTTAGTTTTTACATCTGATGCATATGATGCATTGTTATTGATATGCTTAACATGCTCCAATTCATTATCATGAATAGAGGTGCCTCACATAAACCTAATATTATACCTATAATAATTAAGCAAAGCTGACAAATAACTAACATAAAATGATGAAAGGTCAATGTGTAATAAATAGGATACATTCCAGGGTGATATTGTAATACAATCATGTTGAGTGTTGAACCAAGATAACCTTTATGTCTCGCGTAACAGTCTTATAATTTTGTACTTACGTTATTTGATGATGCACGTTGATAATATATAATATAATGTTCTTGTCACTAAAGGTTTTAAGCCTCGTGTTTTGAGTTAAATTCTGAAGTTTATAGTTAGGATCACGTTTCGCCGAGTTCGTACTCAATTTTATATCAAAACAAAAAATGACACTAGTAAAGTGACATTTAAAATTTGACACAAAGCACGTACATGAACTGACGGTACATGGAAATTCGGTTCAAGTCCGACATAACCATCTTTAAAATAATACTGCGGAGTGTCTACACGCAAGAAAGTAACATTGAAAATTTAAGTTACAAAATCTTACATGATTTTTTACGCATTGGACCAACCATCCTGAAACTTATACTTTTGTGGTAGGTTGTGTATATTCGAAAAATACCTCTTCTCCGCCGATCCGACTTATCTTCTTGACACAAATAAATTACATGATAGGTTCAATACGCATGATTGACAATTTTAGGAACTCAAGACAAGTACAGGTCGGTAGGTACGCTTAAGTGTAGAAGAGTTTCAATTTCTATGGACCCTAGTTGTGCGAAAGGTGATGTGGGTAGTCCACACAAATCTCATATTCTCTTTTGCCCTTATTAATATTTATTCATAAAAAATAGTTATTTTAAATTATAGACAAACAACCAGTGTGGGTATTTTGATGACTACCGACACTGATAAGCGTCCACATAGTTGTGCAAATGCGTTGTCCTTGTTTTTCCTTCTCCCCACCAATGGGCCACCGTTCACTGACGAACTGCAAATAAAACGTTGACTATAACAATAAAATATTATATTACAGACATCAAATATTACTGCCGTTATCAAGCCAATTCATTTTATTATCATCCCTTAGTTAAAAAATAAGCTTAATTGTAAATAAACGGCATGGAAACATTTTAATTTTTTAATTAGTCTTAAGACATGAACTTACTGCTTATACTTGATAGATAATACCTATTACATACATAGGCCTATACTTGAAAGATAATACCTATTACATATATATTATGCAAAAAAGAAAATGGATATGTGTATGTGTGAATGTACGTAAACAAGAAAACTAATGAGAAAAAAAGGGTCAGATGGATGAGTAAGAACGAATGATAACGAAATTACAAATCAGGTACTAGGAATTCAGATTTATGTCATTTACTTCGTTTATCGAAATTGTTCATTTCAATTTTTTTCATTTTTTCTATCAATTTCTTGAAATTGATTTTTCTATATTATTTATAATTGTTGTGAGTCGTTCTTTAGGCACGTCTTTAGGCTACCTGAATGAATATCTTTAGAAAATGTGAGTTTTCTCTATGAGAAAAACACTAAGTGCGTTACGTTCGTGGAAGTTCCCGAGTATTTCACTGATTATTCGGTAAAAGAAATATGACAAGATCAAGTATATAATATATCAACAATCATAACTATTTATAAAGCTGAGATTTTCGCAAATAACCCTTATCGCAATTTACTACCGATCACTCCTGACGCGGGTGGGCGCGGTCGTGACGTGTTTGATAACGCGGGTCAATGTTGCCATTTTCATATTAATTATTGCAGACGCAATAAAAACACTTTTTGTGTAAGTTTGATTTTAGTGAGATATAGCGTTATTCCTAGCTTCATATGAATTTTTACCCAACTGCGCAAACTATGTTTAGCTGTGTATATATGTGTATGAATGTTTGTGCTTTAAGCACTATATTGGCCAAATATCGACGGGGTCGATTTATTAATCATACATCAATCGAAGCCTCTTGTCCTGCAAGTGTCAACGACAACGTGATAATAATAAAAATGGTGCCCATTAGACGCCATATTTTATTAATATCATGATTTAAAATAATTTATTGCCGGCTTAAGAACAATTTGGCGTAAATATCCCACACTTTGTATGCTACATTAATTATAAAAATACTGATAATCAAGAGTAAATAACGATAGAATAAGATGAAGACACGAGAGTACCTTTGTCGTGATGTATTTTCTTTTCTTGGAATTTTAACAACATGGTTCTTCTCTTTCTACAAATCACACCGTGTCAGTATGATAAAAAAGTTATTTACAATAACTAAAACCCTGATTGCCTAAAATATTAGTAATAAAACGGAAAAAAACCAGAGCTAGTAAGTAGCCACATATCTTATAATTGGACTGGACTAAGGACCCATTTAAACTTTACAAAAAATCTTCATAATAAATATTGGCAATTCCGATAGGCAGCCTCAATAATGAAAATACTTAGCCTTAATTATTTATTAAATTTAAATCCTTCTTGGTTGTCATTTCCTGATGGAAATTCTTGTTACTTTGATACACTTGAATAAATAAATGAACTTTATATACTATTTCTATAATGATTTTATTTTATTTTATTATGACCGGTTTCGGCTTATATAACGTTATCATCATCGGGAAAATATTTACTTGATGATATGCTATCTCTTGCGGAAAAAGTAGGTATATAAAGTTTATTTATTATTCAGGTTTTAACAAGAAATTTCATTAGGAAGTGACATAATCCTTGTGTTTTCATATTTCAGTAAATCTGGAATAATTATATTATATTATTATACTTGCAGTATTCATGAGTTATTTTAATTTGAAGCGTGCAGCTTTAAGTTAATTTGTTTGTATGATTATGTATTGAATATATTATTGTATTGAATGCCATGCGTGCTAGTTTTGTAGGCTTAATGTTTGTAAGTATGATAAATAAATATAAAAGTTTTTTGTTTCCGTATCGTCTAGTATTTTTTTTCTCTTTTTTTTAGCGAGGAAATGCGAATGCACTGTCATGAATCCAATGAGACATGTAGGACTCGCTGATGTACTGCATACCCACTAAAAATCGCCTGCAGAGTCAGCTTTTTTAATAACGAATGGAATTCAGATGTTTTGCTTTGTTATTGTTATAAAAATCATAATAACACGAACGCAATTAAGACGATAAAAAAATTCCAACACCATGTCACTACAATATTCCGTGAAATATTTCGTTATCAGGCTTGGCAACAAACATTGGTCTTTCAAGTAGTTAATGTTGATTATATCTCATAAGGCCACGCGGCTTGTAATCCGTTTTATAAATATTCACTCATTGTCCATAGATAAATATCGACGCTCTATAAAATGTTTCATAGATAACCATAGATATAATATAGATAGTAAAGGGAAGTCAACTTAAAACGCGGCTGCGTAAGTCGATATAGTCAGGAAATGTAATTCATTCCCTGCCTCTCTTCTTTCTTACGAGTACATTTCGCCTTGCGCAATGTGCATACGCCATTAGATAGACAAAGATATAGTACTTATAGTGTTTTACACCTTCCTTATCTATTAATCCAGACGGTCAGTTGCCGTCATGTACCCATGCAATCTCTTCTCTACCTATATTATCACTATGATAAAATGTTTGTAAGATAAAACCATAGATATAAGCGCAAGTTAAAAGTGGTGTGTCATGGAAGTGTCTTGGCGAAAAAGGAGGAATTTGGCGAGAAAAAATGATTTGTTATTTGGTGTTCAAAGCAGTGTTGTCGAAAGGTTTTTAAACTATACGCTTATAGAAGCTCAGCGATACTCAGATAATATATTAATGATTAAAATTAATTGCATCTTACCGGTCCCTGTAAAGTATGTACCTATCATAAAAAGTACAATTAGATTGAAATTAATTATAGGTAGTAATAATAATAATGTCTTCAATCAAACCGTGATGACCTAAGGGGCCGAATCATGGCCTCTTATGGCTATTGAACGTGCTATGTTGGGTGTTTCTCTCTCCGACAGAACTCGTAACGAAGTTATAAGGCAGAGAACTAAAGTATCCGATATCACGCGACGAATAATTTCGCTGAAGTGGCAATAGGCTGGTCACACACTCAGAAGATCAGATGGCAGATGGACCAGTAAGTTTCAGGAGTGGAGGCCGCATTTAGGACAACGAAGTGCTGGTCGACCGTTCACCAGGTGGGAAGACGATCTCCGTGCGGTATCTGGTCCGGGATGGGTGCGAGTAGCCTTGGCGTTCATTGAGAGAGGCCTGTATCCAGCAGGGGACCGATAAGGGCTGATAATGATGCTGATGAACCGGAGCGTGTAAAAAATACCTATCATAATAAAATGTACAATTAGATTAAAATTAATTGTAGATAATATTAATAATCTCAACAATTGCTGGTCTCATTCTATGTGTATGTCAGGTTACATAATAGTGCCAACCTTCGTGAGCCTCTGTCAATGAACGCCACGACGCTAAGTCCAACTCCCATGTCGCTACCACGGCCGGGACATGCCATTGGCCCATGTTTTTTTAGCCCATCGGCCATCTGCAATATTTTTTTAACGAAGTGAACAAAAGTCATGGAACTACATCATCACGCATTTCGTCAAGTCACGCGAAAACTTCATTTTTGTGTGAACAATAATCACATGTCAATACGTTTATTTTTATATTATAACGATTAGTATTTATATTAGATGTTACATGTCGGGAGGCATCCCTTCTGGGGGAGAGTAAGGGTTCCGATCCCCTATGTACTCTAAAACCAAGGTTCGTCGCCCGACGGGCACTCATAGCAATCCGATGAAGGTGTATCAGGCTTATATTCGGTTCCACAGCATAAGTTTTAGGAAGTGGTAGTGTCATGCGTGGTGCATGACACTACATCCTCCTGTACAACGGAATTGGGCCCGCACGAACGGCGAAGTACATCTTGCTCACTTGATACCGGCGTAAAGTGACAGCGTCGACGTCGCGTTTCGTGCGGTTTGCGACTAGCAGGTGGCCCATTGAGGGAGGGTGATAGGAGGTCAACGCATTCGGGTAACAATCATGAAAATGTCCTTGGGCGTCGGTAGCCATTAAAACCTCGTTTGCCCCCCTTATGCTATAAGAAAGAGTTCAAGTCCGGAAAAACTATCATTAAGGTTATCGTATCTACCCTTCGACTCTTCGCATATTAATTTCATCATAAAAAAAAACAAATATGAATATTCCAACGTTCCATAGATATTCAATATTGTTATCATTGAGTTTTAATTAAATTTTTCCTAGAGGTGTTATCGCCAATTTCGATTCTACAAGAACTAAACGTTTCACTTTGATCTTGTCATAATTCATCGTTCAACGGTTATAATTGTTAAACGTCTATATTATTTCGAAGTTTCGCGGGATTTCCATTAAATTTATTTGATTGCTTTCAATCGTCTTAGTACTGCAAAATATAAATAAAATAGTCTCTTTAACTGAAACCATAGCGGCCACTTAGCTGTCGATTGGCAATTAAACTAGGCACTAATGGCGACCCGAGAGCGGAACGCTAAGTCGGAAAGCTTGTCCGAGCATGGCGGCCACTACGATATCCTACGACCTGCGTAAACACTAAAGCATCAGCGGCGAGCAGAGCTATTTTGTTGTAAAACAAGCTTTTTTTATAGAATAGGTAGGAAAACGAGAAATCGGAGCCTTTCTAACGACTACCGACGCCCCCGAACATACACATAATTACTATGCCGATGCGTTGCCCTCCTCCCAATGGGCCACCGGCTACTCACAAACTGCACGAAGCGCGACACTAAAAAGGACACTTAACGGAGGTATTATGTGAGCGAGAGTTACCTCCCCGGTCGTGCCGACCCAATTACGTTGCATGGCACTACATCCTCCTAGACAGTATGGAACTACATTTTCCTAAATTGGAAAGTAAATTGGAATACAGATTAACCCAGGTTTGCTTGGTCTGATTTATAAAATTCGAATTATTTTAATCAATTATCTATTTTTTTTAATATAAATATACACTGAGTAATTTTGTATAAATTTGATGTTGCGGTAATACAGCGTCAACAAGAAATGTTAGGTGCCCATTTCCTTTAAGTATAAGCACCTCGAAAATAATTATCTTGCAATTTTGCGTCGACAATACCTTTTTGTGGTCGGGTTTATTTATTTACGGTCGTATTTACGGTTTGTATGTATTTTGTAATCGCCATTCTTCTTCTTCATTGCTTTTGAAGAACGAACTTAAGTAGAATAGAACTACAGCAAATTATTGAAGTTTCGATTAAGTAGCTGGTAGCAATTAATATTAACGTATCGATTCTGAACTGAGCTAAAAAACCGTTTATCTCAATTGAAAGGATCTGAATTAAAAATAAACAGCTTTCAAACGGTCCGCGCCAACGGGAGAACATATTAAAATGTTCCGGACAGTCATAAAGTCTTTTGGCGCTAACTAATTAGGAAAACTTGTAACGAATGAAAAACTGTCGCTCGATGAATTAATTTCCTTCTTTTAAAACTTTCCCTTTGCCGTTCGTATTTTTCTTCGAAATTACTTTCCAGTGATCAAATTTCAATTCGGCTGCCATTGATAAACCCTTTAATGACATTTTGTCTTTATTAATCGCTTTGGTATTAACATAGCTATTGATAAGAGATAATAGTATCAGCAACCACACATCTTCACGCCTGCTCCCTAATGATGTAGGCGGAGAGAACGGAGAACCACATGTGACGATCCTGGCACATCTGCCTTGCCTCTTCCACACTCATTACACTCTTCATACAAACACACCGGTTGTGAAGACTTACAATAGCATCAGTAATATAATAATAATATATAATCATATCTGTGGACGTATCATACAACGTTGGCCTAGTTTGAGGTAAGTACCGAAAGGATATGTGTAGATTTTTATATATTAATGATTTTTATTATAGAAATAAGTATAATACATATATAAACATCCATGACCTAGGCGGGATTCCAATCCGCGACCTCTGGCGTAATACGCGAACTAGCCTCAACGTGACTAGCTTTTTATTTTTGTTGACGCGGGTAACACATTTACGCGCCTTCACCGGCCCTGGGTGGGGTCCAGTGGTGTATGGGACTCGCGGCACATGATAGTGCCGAATACCCACTAAAACCACCGCGAGTGCCATCAGTGCCGCCCTTGATGAGGTGCCCCGGAACAACAATCATCAGGGCACCTCGACGGCTAATCAGCCCCCTAAGGGACCAACTCCACCTCCACAGATGGGATTGCCCAGTACTACAGGACAACCCCGCCGACTGTGGGACAGTGCAATGGGGAAGGATCCCATACACGCCCCTTGCCCGCAAGCCCCCGCTTTTGCAAAAGCGCCACCTCCTGTTGCTCTTAGGTCCTCTCTTCTTATAAGAGGGGTACCGTGAACGATTCCGCCTCCTGATCTTTGAGCCCACTTTTCTTATAAGAGAGGTGCAAAGATCCCCCCTCGGTTCAATTGGCTTCGCCTGGGTTCACCCCAGGCTAGTAAGCCCCACCGCCACGACATGCCTTGAACCATGGTGGGGCCACGTGAATAGCTGAGCCAGCCGGTCGTTGGCATTAGAAGTTTCATGTATGTGTGAGAAAAGTAAGTTTTAATTATTTTTACCCAACACCTCAAGTAACATGTTTAAGCTTTTTTAACAACAAACTAGGGGTCCTGTAGCCTTCGCTCTTGACTTACCTAACACGTCTTGTTCATACCCCTTAAAAGTGAAGGTTAAGCTGTCCTATTTCGTGATGTTTATGAGTAGACGGGGGCATTAGTGGAAGAGGATGGAGGGCAACATCTGCAACTGCGCTGTATATCTTAGTGAGAACCTAAATTTAAAAAAAATCGATAGATTGGATAGATTTGTAAATCCTAGTCACTAGTATACTCTGAGATGTCATGATAGGTGCCAGGGACCTTATGCTTTTATATATCCAGAAAATACGTTTTAATTTACTGCGAACATGTGGAATGGAGACTATAAGCCTTTTGTATTTCGAACACAAAACGACGTCAGAGACGTAAAAGATGATTTAATTTTGTTTTGTAATCCGTTGTCATTTGTAATCTGTGATGGCCTACGGGGTCGAAACGTGGACGCTAAATACGAGATCTGAAATCCAACGTATTATGGGCAGTACTGTTTTCGGTGGTTTTTGATTTTTACGTAAAATATACGCAAGGAAGATGTACATCGGAGAACAAGGCGGCAGTCGCATCTGGTAAAGGATGTGCTCCGAAGATGTACATCGGAGAACAAGGCGGCAGTCGCATCTGGTAAAGGATGTGCTCCGAAGGCTGGCCCGTTATACAGTCCTCTTAAAATTACTCATTGTATACTTATATAAAAAAAATAGATAATTGATTGAAATAATTAGAATTTTATAAATCAGACCAAGCGAACCTGGGTTAATCTGTATTCCAATTTAGGTAGACGTAGTTAACAAAAAATTGTAAAATAATTATTTTCGTGGTTAACTTAAACGAAATGGGCACCTAACATTTCTTCAGAACCTGTATTACCGCAACATCAACATAGATATATACTCGTATATTTCACTTTTTTAGGGGGACAAACGAGAAATTAGTCTTCCTACGACTACGGACGCCCATGAACGTCAGCATAATAATTATGCCGATGCGTTGCGTTCTTTTCAACTCCTCCTCCCACCGGCTACTCACAAACCGCACGAAACGCGACTCCCAAGATGTCGCCTTACGCCGTTATGTGAGCGAGAGGTACCTTCCCGGTAGTGCCAACCCAATTCCGCTGCTATGCAGCATGCACTACCTCTTACAATTGTAGTTTACGATGTACATACAGATTGTGATAATATGTAAATATATTTTTCAATTCCTATAATGTTACACACATACGCCGAATGGATAACACGCCTTTTGATTTCGCCTTAAAAGACAGTGAATAAGGTAAGATATAAGTAAATATGTTTTCATGTCGTATGCAGTCCCATTATGCACTACCATTAGACGCAGCAGAACCTTTGTGAAGAGTTCTTTGTGACTGCTCTCTTCCTAGCAGTGTAAAGTCTTGTGTCAATCGAGTAATTGCATCACACAAAAGAACGCCAGCATTATTTTGACTTAGAATTTATACGTTCAATCGAGATAAGTGTATATATATACGGACTGTACGTCTATGAATATTTTGGGTATTTATAGAATACTGTACTACAGGGCTACTTGTTAGGTAGAGCTATATCATAGTCCTCTACGGCGCTACTTCTTAGGTAAAGCTATATTATAGTTTTCTACAGCGCTCTTAGGAATATAACAGTCCACTAGAGCGCTATCTCTTAGGTGGAGCTACTACAGCGTATCATAGTCTACTACAGAGTCACCTTTTATACTATAGAGCCGTACCGTAGTCCACTACAGTGTTACCTCTTGTCTCGAGGTATATTACAGTCCACTTACAGCGCAGCCTCTTAGGTCGGAAGGACTATATCGTAGTCCACTATAGCGTTACCTCGTTGGTATAACTATATCGTTCACCGGTACAGCGCTACCTCTTAGTAGAGCTATATCATAGCCTTTTTAGAGCTATATCACAGTCCATTGCAGTGCTATCTCTTAGTTAGTGCTATATCACAGTCTACTACATATTAAACACAATCTATACTCTACTAGAAACTTTGAAGACAATCTCCGTGTAGTTGCCTGTTCGGGTGCTAGTATAAGGAGATCGGTCGTCTTGGCATTAATCGAAAGAGATGTCTGATAATGATCATGGTCATGATACAGTCTACTACAGTAACTACTATCTATTGAACATGATACAGTCTACTACAGTAACTACTATCTATTGAACATGATACAGTCTACTACAGTAACTACTATCTATTGAACATGACTATACAACGCGCTGTGGCGTGAAATAAATTGTAAATAATCATTATCTAA